>JAIPRL010009242.1:0-18134 GCA_025469235.1 Pemphigus obesinymphae | reverse complement strand
CGATTTTACAAAATCGTATTTTTCGTAATTTTTTGGTAGTTTTTGCTTACGCATTAAAAAACTATTATGAAAATCGAAAAATGACCTCTCAAAAGTACCAACTAGATGCAATTTGCTACCGGAAACAAGGTATGAGTATAAAGATCGGAGCACTCCTTCTGGTAGTAAATTTGTTAACAGAGAAAAAAATAAAAATAAAAATAAACATCATTGTAAAACCACTAGCTCCCTCGCTACGCTCAGAATCTAAAATAACAAAGATGTTATTCGATCCCTCCAAAAAGACTTTTATTATATAGGTAATATTTATTATATTTATAACGTGTTCATTATAGTATGTATATTTTTCTTTATTTTGAATATAAATAGGTACCTACACGAGACAATTAATGTGACATAAAATCACTCTGTATATTATAATATTCCATCGGTTCGGCATCAGTTGCTCTCGTTATAAGAAAAATTGATCGAAGGACCATTTACTGCCGCCGCCCATCCCCTTCTTATATATTTTTATGAGTAATGACGAATTGCAATTCGGCTGGTATACACGGTAACCTATCCACGGTTTTTATCCTGCTCCCAATCAACCGTATTCGTGTTTTACAAGGTATACCAACCTCAATTCAAAATCTGTATTTGAACCCTGTACATCGTTGATCGAGAAGAACTTCAATCAATAACTCGGGTAAACGATAATATTGAACCATTGCGACAAGGACATCCGATGGACGGTAATTTGCACATAATATACCGTTCACGAGCCAACAACAACAATATAATGACATAATAATATTAGCGATCGTTTCAGTTGATTGTCTATTCCATTAAATGGAGAAGAAAACAAATAAAATATGTCAGTCAGAAAATATACATTGTAATATATCGTGTCAAACATAATAACGTACGTGTAAAATAAAAAAATAACAATTTACTCGAATCTAATTACACGATAAACGGAAATTATCACATATCCAACACAAAAAAAAAAAAAAAAATAAATAAAATAAAAAACCGTTCCAAAAATGGCTGAAATACAATTAGTATATTTATGTCGTTACAATAATAGTAGATATTATATGTATACGTTATTTCGTTTGGGTATCTATTATAACAATCAACGTTTTATATTTTAATAATGTATAATATATTGCAGCTGATATTCCAACAAACCGAAATGTTTTCTACCGAAATATGGCGAATCGAATTTATCAATTATGTGTTAAAAAATAGAATTATTTACACAAAAACAGGACTTGATATAAAAAAAATTCTCCTACCTAGTACCTCGTATGAATTATAAATATATGGATGTTTTATTTCAAAATCAACGTGAATATTTATGCAGGTATCGAATAAGGCTAAAACATTACCCATTTTGAATATAATAATCATAAACTATATAGTAGACAATTTTTTGTCCAAAATAAAATAACGATAATTTAGAAATATGCAATGTGTGTTTATGTAGAACGTAAAGTCAGACGACTAAATTAATTTATTAGTTCAATGATGACTTGTAACAGTTATAACGTATATTTTTATAGTTATAGATGTTACTTTTATATTTAAAATATAAAAAATATAATAAGACATTTTACAGTTTGATATAATAATTTATATTTTACGATAGATATAAGCAAAACCAAAATCATATTCAATAAAATGTAAAATTTTTATAGTTTTTAAGATTAGACATCTTACATCACCGTTGTGTCATAGTCATTATGACTGGTACCTATAGGTATATAGTTACTAGAGAAATTTTTGGTTTGACCATCGGCCATCCTTATAACTAATTAGTCATTCTAAGGAAGTAGAAAAAGGAAAATCAAACACACTTGAAAATATTGTTTTTCCTAAAGTCCGTTTGCTCTTACCATTAATTGCCATGCTGCAAGTTATTTGCAGTTGTAGTTTTTAAAAATATGATGAACTACCAATATTATAAAATCAAAGTGTTCTCAAAAATATAACCTTTTAAAGTGATTTTAGAGTTGAAATACCTATATTTAAATGTATAGAAGACAATATTTAAATAATGATAATTAAACAATTCAAAATATTAAAACACACTTTAAAAGTAATTTAAAAATAGTATCATATCTGTACGGCGTTAATTGTTGTGTAATCACGAAATTTGTTCAAAAACTACTTATGGCTTTCTGATCACAGTTTAATCAAAAATTATTATAAATGAGAAATAATTACACTAAATAAAACATGAAAACTTAAATTAAGACTGAGCATAGAGTTTTTGAATATATTTAAACATCTAAAATGTGTGATTGAAAAACGTCACAGTTTCCAAATTTTGACAAAAAAAACTATGTTCGTTTATAGTAAATATTCTTATTTATTATACATCGAATCTATGATAACAAGGAAAGAAATTGAATTTAGAAAGCGAGAATATGTTTTATAGCCGTTAAAGTGCATCTATAGCATTCTCTTATAATATAATATTTATATGTATATATTATATACCTACTTACGAATATACCAATCAGAGACGTTTATATTATATATTTTTATCTTAACCGAACAAACAATTCAGGTTACAATATTAATGTTATAGTTTTTCAAAATGAACGTCCAAATAAATAATTACTACAAAATAATCTTTTCATTTATAACATTTTTTTTTTTTTTTGAAAATATACCTACAAGAAATGTATTTTCCGAAAATTCAACCAGAAAATAATTATATGACATGATCGAACTTTATGATTTTCTGGCAAGGAAAGTTCTAAAGAGTTTACTGCGAATCGGGGTCAGATTAAGGAACCAACGATTCGTTTTGTCTTTCGTTTGGTGATATACCTATATATATATATATTTATTATACTTAATAACGCGAAACTCGTGGCTTACAGTAATAATTTCAATTCTGTTAGCATTTAATAAAATAATGGAATGTGTAGGATTCACGTCGACAATAATGATTCAAACTTGAGTGCAACTAAATGTGTATTGTACTTACTGAATCAACATTCAACACCGAGGTACACATAAGAGTACGACACATATCTATATATAAACTTACTTTTACATTAAGCCCAAGTAAACGGTTGAGTTATTTTTTAATGACGTTTTCATGTAATGGAACATTCAAGTTTCATTTCTTTTTCTTTTTTCCCTCATATATAACTATTTTTATATGTTTGTAAAACCATGCCAGAAAATTGTTGAAATATAAAACTTACTAAAGAATATAAAACTTTTGTTGAAAGAGTGCGGCGTTACTGAGTTAACTCCCCCGTAATCAAAAATATGTCTTTGTATTTTTCGAATGATTATGATTATATAGGTACTTATGCTTATAAGTTATAACCAATGTTTAAAAAAACCTTTACTATCAGATTTTCAATATTCCCAATCAAATAAAAACATTCAATGCCTAAAAAACGCCTTCGATTCACTTGAGTTTTTTTATTATAAATTATATTATACACTATTAGGCACTGGCTACAATATCTTCTCACTCCTCAAATAGGTAGTACATATAGGTACATATATAGTTTTATATATATTGTATTAGGTATATAGTTTCAAAACTAACATAAACTTTGTCAGTGCCGTCCTGAAGATTCGCGGACACCAGAGCAAAAAATAAACAAAAATAGGGTACTCCAGATAATATTCAGATAAGGGAAGTATCTTAGAGAAGGAACGTTCAGAATGTGACACCTCTCAATAATATCAATTAAAAAAATATTGCAAAAAATTTAACAACATATACATAAAAATATATTTCAGAATTATAATGGTATTTTTCCTGTACGGCTTTAATCTAACGCCGATAAAATAACAATTAAATCAAAATAATGCACCAACTAAAATAGATGAAAAGAAGTTAGGAATGTCCACTCTACATTCCTGGTTTCTAAACATATTTATTAAACAATTAACAGTTTTACGTCCTCTTATTTCCCAAATTCTAACATACTCACTCAGGTTTGCACCATTACATATTAGAGGAGTCGAAGATGGTTTTTGATAGCTATGACAAGCATAGCTACCAAATTAATAGACGGGTTTGTTAATTTTGGCCGGCTTGCATCAGAGACCAGACTCCACCAGCAAGAACAATTTCGTTGGCTACCTTATTTGCTACCTAGAAGTTGAACCGGGAACCTCGTGGACCGAACACGCGTTTCCACCATTTGACCAGAGTCCATATTGTTATTAAATAATAATCTAAAAATATAAAACAAAAAGAATGATATCTATATTTCCCCAGTAACCAAATCAATAATGGTTTATATGTATAAAATATTATAAATTGAATAATATCTATATCTCTGATAACCAAATAAACGAATTTGTAACTATGAACTAATAACTATTGACGGACGGACGGACACCGGGACACAGCGGGAATTAAGGTATTTAAATACTTATGTTTAAAAAACTAAAAACATTTTAGGGGTTATTTTAAGATAACCACACATCCTGTTTTCGAGTATCGTGTCTCGCTGTCCTTTAATAATTTTAAGCTGTGCGCATTTTGTTCCGATCTTTATTATTTTGTTGCTATAAGTTATTATTTTTGAAAGATCTTATTTTTGTTCCATTTATATTTTGAAAACATAATCCCCTAAGTTATCACCTATGTATATCTATATTTTAATTTATAAGTTATTTTGTTACTTATGTACCTACTGATGTTAATTTGTAATAAAAGTGTTTGTAATATTATCACATATTTTAGATATATAGTAATTATATAATCAAAACAATCGACTTCTGTAATTATTTGAATCATTCGTTTAAAGAAACTTAATCCAAAATTGGAATGAAATATTCATTTTTGAAATTATATTCTTTGCTTATAGAATATAGCTACCAACCTAAGAAGATGTACTATATTGTACTTTCATAGCCAAACATTATTTTTTCTTTTAATTGTTCTTTTTATTTTAAACGAGATAGTATTTCAAGATTTTTTAAAATTTGAATGGATTTTTTTTACCTACATGTAATAATAATAATGTTAACATTACATATAATACATATAATTATATATAATAACTAATCATTGTTACTTTCTCAAAAAATCGAGATAACATTGGAATTGAAACGCAAAAAAAAATTAAAGTTTTAGGTATATTTAAAATCATAAAAATAATAAACATCCAATCATTATCCAATCAATACAAATGGTATCATAAGTATTTCTTAGCTAGGTATCTACAAATGAAAAGTAAGGAACAAATAAAGTACAAATGAAATTTTATTCTTTGACTAAGTAATTTTTCGGGCGTACCAAATTACTATATTAAATTTAGAAATTCGTCTGTACTTACCTATCCTTAACAATTGGTCGGATTACAAATCGTGTAAAATATTTTTTAATCGATTTCACTAAAATGAATCAATTATTCAATTGGTGTATAGGTTCAATTTTTACTTTTCACTTAAAATTTTCAAAAAATAACATGAAACTGTGTCTACATTTCATTGTCATTGTTTAGATACTGATCGAAATCTTTAGATAATTAACCGACTTTGGCAAGAAAAACTACAAGAAATAATAAAATAATTTTTAATTTAATTTTTGTTTATATAAATATTTGTATTTTTCTAAAATAAATATAAACGAATTAAATGTACTTATATATCTAAATAAAATAAATAGCGTATTCAGTTATTCTTATTTATATTAATAACTAATATAATTCAATCATTAAATTTTACTCTAAAAAATTAATTTTTTGTAAAGTAGATAGGTATATAAAATCATATGAAAAAATAACAGTTTGAAAAAGTATCCTACTGGCGTGATTTGTGTGAATTTGCAGCATTCTATAACGGCGTATCTAAGACAAAGAGCCTTCTTGCCCTGCACTAGAGATGGCTCTAACTTTTGTTTAGAAAAAAACATATAAAATTAAACTATTTAAAAATACAAAAGTGATCATTAAAATCGAATACAAACCGTTTAAGCTGGTTACCACTTACACATTAGGCGTCTTTTACGCGCACCGTTTGATCAGTGTAATTTTGAAATTCAAACGCTCTTCGCTTACACGCTAGGCGTGTTTTACCCGCGTTAACAATAAGCTTTTCAATAAGTTACAACCTATGTAACTTATATAATATATAACCTAACCTGTATGATTGCCTACCTGATCATGATATAATTTTGAAATGTATTTAGATGAAATATTTTAAAAATATTTATTAATTAATATTGTAATTAACACATAATAATATATTACTGTCGAAGTTTTATGTATAAAATAAATATATTTTGAGCCATCATAATATATATAGATTATAATTGATATTATATTATATTAATTATCTCTTATCAGTTTCTAAAACTGTATTTCATTATATTTGGAATTTATCATTTTTTTGTCTCGAATTTATTGTTAAATCAATTTTTCGAGATACATATATTTCGGGGGAAGAAATTGTTGCAAATGGCTATTTAAGCACCTAAGAACATATTATTATATAAGTATAGTATCTCTATTCTGTATTGCTGTCTAATGATAATATAATGAAATATGAGAATTACGAACATAATATTGGTTAGGTATACTTTTGTTTCCTAATATACTTTATTTATGTATATTATTTGTCCATTTACCTGATTGTATATTTGAGAAAATGAGGTTGTTTTGATACAATAATATTATTGACCAACCAGACCGCAGTGCCCTTCAAAAAGAACGCTAACGACGAAAGTGTATATTTGGCCATGGAAATATGAAGTTAATAAGATACTTTCTATAATAAGTTCATGTATTTACTCGTATAATGAATTGTATCTAATTAGCCCTATACGTTGGGTAGGTATCTAAATTAGAAAACCTATTACAGTATTATCTATTATATTTCATATTGCCATAATTTACTACTTTTTTGAACGAAAATACTTTACAAAACATGCCTTAGATTAAACTTGTAAATAGATATTTTTGTATTAATATAAATAGTTTGTACTTTTTTCAAATGTATATATATAAGTAAGACTTATGTTTTAATGGTGTATTTTTTACTTTTGTTTTGGAAAATGAAAGGTTAAATAATAAGCCGTGTATGTGAACATGAGAAAACATTATAATATTATATCAAAGGAATACTGCTATGTCACAACAAAAACCTTAAGAAAATACAAAACCTTAACCGTAAAAATATCAAAAATGTTTTTGAGAAAATTATAATCACACGACATAGTTTACGTTTTTAAATAATTTATTCATTAAACGTATAATAATAAAGGTTTAAACTTACGAGGCATTTTTCCTATAAGGCTGAAAATATGTGTATTATATGTATAAAGAAACTAGTAATAATTTAAAGATAAAGTTTTATGTGAAAATTTTTTAGAACTTAAATATAGATACTAGGTAATATATAATATATAATATGTAATACTACCTAATAAAAAGAAGAAGAAAATTTTTTTTTTTGTTGTTTGCACGGAAAATAAACCATTTTACTATTATTATAATATATGTTACAACTGTCTTTTTACTAGCAACATAAATATAATTTACAACAATATCCCTAGATATTTCATTGTTCTTGTTCCGAATGTCATGAAATTAAAATTATATACATTCCCAAATCGGCTTTACCGAATAGTTTGTTTTACAAATACGCAACAGTATTAGGGACCATTAAATATTATTAAGTACATTGTTTGAAAACCTGGAAACAATCTAAACCACCTAAGTTTTTAACCAATTTGAATTGTATTTTTTTATACAATATAAGATGAAAAAAAAACTTTTTTTTTTGTATTTTCTTATTGTATTATTTTGCTTCTTGTATGCTATTGAATGCACGATACAACATTTATTATCAAATACTAACACCAATTTTGAAAATTCAATCGGGCAAATTAAATTACAAAAACTCAACCCATTTGAATGCAAACAGGTTGATTTAAAATTTTTCAAAATTTTCAAATGCTGTAACTAGGTCAATTTAGAGTTTCGATTAAAATTTTTTTAAAATATAATCTTATTCAATTATGGGAGATAAAAATTAACCAAGTTAAACCGTGTCAAGCTTTAAAAAAAAAAATCAATATTTTATTTGTAACCTACCGGGTTAATTCAATTTTTGTATTACTCATTGAATTTTTGACATTGGATTTGGACAGGCTGATTTTTTTTAAAATACATTTGATATACATATATATATATATATATCTTTAATTCGATATAAAACCGAAAGTTCAAATTCAATATCAATCTATAAATAATTTTAAATAGTTACCTAATAAATTTTAGATTTGATGCGACTGTAACCTTATTAATTTTGGATTTTGAACCAGGATTTATGCGTATTATAATTACTTGAAAAATTTCGACATAGGTACTATTAAATTCGGTAGGTATTAAAAATGGGCGTTTTCTAGTTGACAAAACAAAATATGCGCTGTTACGCACAAATTTAAAAGAATGAACATTATATACAAAAAAAAAAAATAATAATAGTGTTTATATTCATGTTTTTTACCGTATAAAAAAGTAAAAAAATGTAAATTAATTAAAATCTTTCGGAGATATTACAGAGTGTTTCCAGTTATTTCGTACACGCATATCTGTACACGAATAAATATCATTCATTTACTTTTTTTTTTTGTTTATCATGATAATGTTTTATGGTAGGTATATATATATATATATACAATATTATAATTAATAAATTATTGGTTTCTGAGGCCGTGCCGATGAACAATAATAGTTGTCGACATTCAGTATAATAAATTACGGCAATTACTTGCGATCACAGTCGCATGGCAGAAAATGTATGACAATATAATATTTTATTTTTTATTTTCTACCGGCAGTGACCGTGTTATAGTATTACGTTTTTTTTTTTTAAATATTATCGCATTCTATATATTAGCGATCATAATAATATAATAATAATATCGTATTGCGTGCTCGTAACCCGAAAATAGTAAAAAAAACAAAGTGACGTTTATTTCTGTAAACAAAATTATTATTTCGTTTATTGGATTACTTGGACATTTTGTTTTTTCAGTGGGTACATACGCTACTCCAAAATTTCGTTAAAACGCGTAACTATATTATATTGTTTTAACCGAGGAAATATTAATGATTTTGTATTCGTCGGCACTCGCTCGCCGGTCGGTGGTGTTTTATCGTCGTTGTTCGATGCATTTCGTCATACAAAATTAAACGTATTAACGAAAAATAATAATAATAACAGATTTCCCCTCGTGGAGTCGGGGGCTTGTCGGGCGCAGGTCGTACGTACACCTATAGTACGTGCGCTCGATACACTACGGAAAACCTGTGCTGCCGCTGTAACATATTATAACCCCGACGGTTAATTTCACCGGCATTTCTTATTTCGATGTCGGCGAAATTTTGTATATATTTTTGTTTTTATATATTTTTATTTTTATACCTCCTGTATATACATATATATAGGTGAACTCGTATACGTATACGTGCCCCGTCCGTACTATATAATTTCACTGAAGCGTGTGTGTTTCCTCTCGATAAAAGACATTAACAAACACCGGTGGCTGTATATATAAAGAGTTTCGAAAACCTAATCTTTACCTTCCACCGTTTTTTTTTTTTTTTTTTTTTTATTTTTTGTCGCGCACTTTTATTTATTTTCATTTTTTATTTTTTATTTTTGTTTTATCTCGGGTCCCATAAAAAGTGTTTATACAAAGATAATGGACTATACCGGCGTTATTATAAACGAGAATAAACTATACACCTGTGAGCAATCATCCGCTGGAAACTGGTTGCCATATATAGTACATACGCGTTAATATATACGGCCAACCGTGTGCACGCGTATAATGATTGAAAATACACAATATAATTGTGTGACCGAACAGATGGCGCTCTACAGGAGTGAACTTAAAATGTTCACTATAAATATACTGCAGACACGGAATCTCAAAGCGTCGGTTTTTTTTCTTATGAAATCGTCTCTGCAAAAACTCACTCAAACGTCGTCAAGTTAAATATAAAAATAGAATATTGTGAGTACAACTTTCAAAGAACTATTTTCTTATAACACTGACAGAAAACAACTTTGATATCTCTAAAACAAACTTGAAAATAATAACCTTTATTCAGTGTATAGCCACCATTAACTTTTAACGACTTTATATTCAATATTCTTCGTTATTTTTCATATTTAAAATTGATTACATTTACTCAATGTACAATATGTACAGTGTAATAATATGCCTACTATAGTGCCTACGCATCATATGCTATATGAAAAAGTATTGAAACTAAAACTAACTTAACTCTAATAATGCATATAATATGAAAAATAATTATTTTTAAATAAACGGCGTACATATATAAGTAAAATTCAATTAAAATTAATATGTTAGCTAAATCAAACAAATTTAAAAATCAAGATTAGGTGCATTCAATTAATATATACATTCTATTAGTTATTGAATAATTTAATATTTATATATAATGAACATTGGATACAATGAAAGTTATTTAGAGATGTGCTTAAGAGGATGTCGTAATGTCGTATATCCACATTAGCTGTCTCTGCCTATCTAATGTGCAATATAGCAAAACTGTACTAAGCACAACAATAAATGTGGTATCTACGTTACAATTAGAGTTAAAACACCTACTAGTATTACCAATTTTAAAAAGGAATAATTTTCTTTATGTTTTCTAGAAAATTAAATATCCTTTTCGTAAAATATTCAAAGATACACAATATTTACAGCGTTTTAAGTTTTCCTTTTTTTTTTTTAAACACTGTAACATCTTTGATAAACAATATATTACAAAAAGAATATGTCATTTCCTAGGTAAATATCCTCCTCTTTAAATTTGGTTTTAGGTATTTTAACTCCAATTTTAACGTAGACATAACATTTATGGTATTGCGTAGTGTAAATTTGATATATTGCCATTAGATAAACGGAGACAGCAAATGCGTGTGCAACATCCTCTTAATTAGTCACTTATATAAAATTATTTAAGAAATAATACCGTAAAAAAAATTTCAAATAATTATTTAAAACAGCTTGTTTTTGTTACGAGCAAAACCAATATACTAAATATAGACTTTACAAAAATCATAATTTATGAGTTCAACCCAAACAGTCAAAAAGTGACAAGAAAGTAAAACTATAAAAAAGTATTACAAAAGAACAATAATATTATTATTGTCGATTGTGTTTTATCGTGAACGTTTATAGTTTTGCTATGGGTATTATATTTTAATCTCTGTAATGCAAATACTACAAATTTGGAAACAAATTATTTAATTATGTTATCTATATATGGATATATTTGAAATGTATATATCTACTTACAACATTTTAATTTAAAATTACATTATATCAGATATCCAAAATGGGAGATAACAATACTATAATCATAACATATTGAATGATAAATAAATGAATTATAGATAATAGATTAGAAAAAATTATTATTATTATTATTATTATAGTTATCTACATTTAATACAGTCTGGATAGATCCTGAATATAGGTCCCTTAAAATAGTGTGGTTTGTTAGATTCATCGACATGGATACAGAATTATTTGCAGATTCGGAGTCTGTGTATTCTTCCACACCACCAGATTCATTAAATTTTTCATGTTTAATTGATAAATCAAAACAAATATAGGTTTTGTGAAAACCAGAAATTTTTTTTACTAAAGGAAATATTCTTACTTCACTTAGTAAAAGTATCCATATAAATATATTTCAATCCAATGGTTTTTAAAAAAACTCCATTTTTAAGGAGGTTGACAAACTTTTAGAGGGGCTAAGCCCCCATAAGTCCTCCCTCCCGAATGCCGCATATATTGTCCTACTACCTACATAATATTACTTATTTTAATTTATTTTATTTTATTTATTATATACCTATTATTAACACATATTGTTCAATTGCGCAAAAATTGGTTAACCAAGTGCAGATAATGTGCCCAACTATACGCTTTAAAATAAGCCCGGCTCTCAGTTCTATTACATAACATGAAGAGTTTTCGCGGTCGAGACACTTTTGTCACGAGAAACAAATGTATATTTTGGACGCTTTTAATATCGATAAATCAAAAAATTTTTGCAAGAATTCATACGTCTGTTGTAACATATGAAATAATTATAATTTTTTTTTTATTATAATATTTTATAATATTCATAAATATTATTAGATTTTAAAACAAATAAATGAGCATTCAATCCATGACTCTAAAGCAGCAAAAACTGAATCTAATTTTGTTGTAAGATAAATGAAAAAACGAGCATGTGAAACATTAGAGCCAACAGCGAGTGTCATAAATAAATGTACAAGTAGACTTTCACAAGCAGCAAAAATAAATTTCAACATGTTTATTTTGAACTTAATTGTCTTTTTTTAATTAGTAGGGTGCTTTGGTAGCAGACGGAGCACTGAAAAAGCATATACGACTTACACGACGTGAAATTCAAGCTGCTCCAGATACGACAAAAGATTTGATATCTTTAATTATTCCAGAAAATTATCTGTTGTACTCACCATCTGAAGGTATCAGTGAAAAATTTTTGTTTTATGATAGTGGGCTTGACGACGATCGAATTTTAATATTTGGCCTTCCTCGAAGTTTAAATATTTTACACGATTCAACTAATTGGTGTGTAGACGGCACTTTTAAAGTAGCTCCCCATTTATTTTCTCAAGTATATGTGATATTGGCTAAATATCTGAATGGCGTTCATGCATTAATATATGTACTTTAACCAAATATAACAAATAAAGCATATGGAGGGTTATTTAAAAAGCTTCTTGATCTTAAACCCTGGTTAAAATCATTAGGTAATTAAAACATATTAAGAAAATCAAATAATTAATACTAACTAAAATAGTAAAATATAGTTACTATTATATAAATAATTATTATTATATCAAGTATAACACATATACAGTTAATGTTGGATATATGCGTTGTCACTAATTTGATACTAATTGTATACACTTGTATTATACTTACATAATAAGAATTATATTCTTATTGAAATATCTATATTATTATATACAAACTATACAATTATTATAAAAACCAGAGATTGCAGGAGCCTTTAATGTTTATCGGTTATTATAGTTTTGGTTTTTAGAAAATTTATGGCTTCTGCTTTTTTAATCATCGTGTTAAACAATCGTTTAATTGGTATTACGAAGTTATCATCATCTTTAACATTTATTTAAAATGCACTTACCACAAAACAAATTAATACGTCATATTGTAACAATATACTTTTAAAATATTTTTTTTATTATAGATATCTATTCAAAACTCATAAATATTGTAAATATTAAACATTAATGTTATACAAAACAACTCTCAAAACAACCCTTATAAACAACATAACATTAAGTTCTAATTATTTATATTTTATTCCTATCTAGATAGGTATATTATAAATTGTTTTATAATTATTATAGTTTAAAATTTTAACAATTTAATAAAAATATATTTATTTCATCATATTTAAGCGATCTCTGAGAAAATATTGATGAGGTATCAATAAGTTTTAAAGTTTATAGTTACACACCTTTTTTATTTATTTAGTTTGTGAATTAGAAAATAATTGCCTTTTCAATCTTAAAAAATAATAATGATATTTTACATATTGAGCAAATTAATTTGGTTTGTAAAAGTTCAACGCATTTTCTCATGCATTGTGATATATTCGGTATATAATATATCCAATAGAATAAGTAAATGGATAAACTAAAATGATCCATTTTAAAAAAATGAATAATTAAGTAAGCAAATTCTGCCATTTTAAAGTGTAAATTAGACAACAAGAATAATTCAAAATGAGTAACAAATCACATTTTAAAGATTAGAATTAATTATGGTAATAACAAAAAATAATAATTTCTGGTTATCAATATAATATTATACAATAAAATTCTAGAAATATTACAAAATTGCTATCATGGCTGGTAGTGGATTTTATCGATAAAAAAAACATTCGACAAAGGAATCGGTAATGTTCAAGATGTTCAAGAACAGATGTGTAAACATACAACGCATGTTCAGTCAATGTAGCAATAGGTAAAATTATCATTTAAAAAATACAAACTTGAATTATAAAATATCATTATAATAGCTTCTAATTAGTGAGTATTACGCCAGTTTATAACATTACGTATACTTCTCTAATCGTTTTTACGTCAAACACCGAAAATGTTATGCACATACTTTTTGGGATCCGTCTTAGTGGCCTTAACATTTATTGACCATTTTGCAGCTCCGTCACCAGCGGAGGTGGCTTATGAAGAACTAAACATCCAAAGTAAAGAAAAAATACAATCCATGGAAGTCCAACAATGCAATCCAGTTCCCGTTGGCGATCGGGAGTCTAATTTGAAGTATGTGTTAATGATAAAGAGCTTGACTATTTGGCAGACGATAAAGAAACGTATTTTAACGATAAAGACACAATCAAAAATAGGCGAAATAGTTGAAAAGTCACCTGAAAAATTGAACGATAATGAATTGGTAGAACTAAGACAGATTTGTCAAGATGGACTCAAGTGTGTGTCTGTCGACCAGCTTATCATGCTCAAAACGGTTTTGAAATCGACGGACAAAAGTGAGATAACAGTGCGACAGGTGGTCACAAATATAACCAAAGTGCTTACCGAGTACACAACTGCATGTCACCAGGACATGTACGAGTACGCGGTAATCAAAGATTCAGACGATATGAATAAAGTGAATAGGATAATGACCACTATAGTGGACGACAACAAAGTGCTGTGTGAAATTGACGTCAACGCTGCAGCTGGTGAAAACGGAACCAAGATCGATGAT
Organism: Pemphigus obesinymphae; assembly: GCA_025469235.1. Classification (NCBI taxonomy): domain Eukaryota; kingdom Metazoa; phylum Arthropoda; class Insecta; order Hemiptera; family Aphididae; genus Pemphigus; species Pemphigus obesinymphae. The sequence continues at coordinate 3,316 of JAIPRL010009242.1, read as the reverse complement.
ACCACCAAGACGAAAGTTTCCGATGGAATCACCAAGAACGACGGAACTACAGATAATGGCATCTCACACCTACGTCATATCAACACCGATGGCATAAATGCAGTTGTCCACAGTAAAAATACCGACAGTATTGATAGCCAACCCAATAGTATGCATAAAACAAGTCCAACTAATGTCACAACAGAACAGGAAAATGTCATGCTCTATGACTCCAATAACACTGCTTCAAACAATAATACTTCTAGTAAAACCAATCACTCAAACATCACGAATGCTTCAATGAATACTAACAAAACGAGTAACTCTGAAGAGCCGGTTGACTCTAATGCTAAACATTACAAAAACAACTTTATTGATCTTGAAAACGATGGAAATGATGAAAATGATGAAAATGACATCGCTAGTTCAGGTTTTTACAACAAAAACGTAACAAGAAATGGCATCGTCGGAAACGGCATTATCAATAACGGTAAAATTAATGTGTACAACGTTAACAACGGTACCATAAACAAAGGCATCATTCGTCAGGCTAAAGGAACTAAAGGTATCATTAGCGTCGGAACGGTCAATAATGGACCAACTAACTACGGGGTTGTCAATAATGGAACCAACGTCAAATTTAATGAATTCAATAACAAAGAATATCTGTCATCTATCAATAACATGTTTTCAACCATACTAAAACACTTTGGTAATGTATAATCAAATATTCTCATTAAGTTTATACTATATTTTATCTATAATAATATCATGAATTATTATTACAATTTTGAATCACTCATTAGGAGGTACTAACATTTCTTTCATGTAATTTTATAACAATTTTAGATTTGTTAATTGTTTAATTGATTGTTTGAATATTATAATTTGTGGGTACTTTTTTTTTGTTTAAGTAATAAATTTGTTATGAAATATTAAATTTTTATTTTATCATCCCAACTTTTTTGAAAACGTCAATATTCTCTTTGGCCTTTATAGGATAAAATATGAAAAGTCACCGAGGACAATTCGTCACGATTTTTATCTGTGAAATATTTTGAATAATGAATCAAATAATTTATGAATCGTATTTTTAAATTATTTGTGAAATTTTGTAATTTTTTGTAACAGCATTTTTCTGGAGTGTATATTGAGGTAGAATTGCAGATAGGTATGTTAATAAATAAGTACATAGTTTAATAATCAAAATATAATGTTATGGAAATCGCTGTTTCACCAAAAATGTTTTAAAGCCATAATTATTTGAAATATAATTCTTTTAAAAATGATTCGTGTAATATGAATTTTAAAATATTTTCACACAAATAAAATCCAGTATATATTTTATGCAATGGAGGTCATTAAAAATATACGTGAAATAAACATAAAATAAATTAGCAATCCATCAAAATTATAACATAAAGTAATTTACTTATTCATTATATTTATTGGTTTGAAATATAATAACCAAATAGATATTATAAGGTTGTAGTATGTTTTTTATACATTATAGTTTTAGAAATTATTTATCATTTCAAAGCCAAAAAAGTCAATTTTTTTGTTTTTTAGTATGACCACCATGTACTTTATAGAACTACAGTTTTTGCGTATCTAGTTGACATATTCAAATAGTAAACACACCACATGAATAAATAATCTGGTAATTAAATGTTTTGTAAAACTTCTAGGTACAAAATACTGACGTGTTAAAATTTTATTGTAATAAATATTAATATTAAACGAATATTGGTAATTTTTAATTCAATTATTTAATGCAACTAATGGTATTTAAATAGTATATTATATTAAAACAAATTAAATTAGCAATATTCTTACAATAGTAGAACACTGAATTAATTATTAAAGTTTATCATTTTGATATTACAATATTAATTATTCTATAATCTATGATTTTACGCTTTTAATTACTCATACTTGATTCCAACAAATAATCATGTAAATAATATTATTCTAATTATTTGTTGGTACCTAGTTGAATACCTACACATTTTAATATTTCAAGTAAAAATACGATTTTTCATTCACTCAATAAAGATTGTATTCTATTGTAATTTAATATAGTTTTTATCAAATTAATGCTTTTTAATAATAATTGTAAAGTACATAATATTATACATTGTCGGAAATCGGTTTGAATATTTGGGGGTAGGGGTTTATAGTTTATACTATATATATATAATTACCGAATAAAAAATTTCTCTCGGCGCTCTTCATTTTAACGTTTTCCAACTTCAATATTGATGTATACTGTATATTTTAACAAGCCCCAGAAATATTCTGCTTTTTGTACTACACATTTAATCTATTCTTTTATTTGAATTTCTTTATGCAATGGAGGTCATTTAATTGAATGGATTATTAAAAATCATTTGAAATATAATAACCAAATAGATAATATAATCAGTGTTTACTCTGCCCACTGATATCAAAGAGCCCAATCCGCGATAAAAGAAAAGGGCCGCTCATCCATATAGCCAATAAACAAAGACAGAACCTTGCACCTTGCACCTTGCACTCAATTGAAAAATTTTCAAAAAAAAAAAATAAATATAACGTCAAAAAAACTTTCTTAAAATATTTTTTTTTAAAACGTAAATGAACAAAAAATAAAATAAAAAGCTTATCAACTTCTTTCTGTTTTCCGATATTTTATTAGTGAAACACAAATTGTGCATGCCCCTTAAAGATTTAGCCGTCTGATAATCCATTTTGGCTGACTGAAGCAACATTGAGGGGGGGGCAAATTGCCCCCTTGCTAGTTACGTCCTTGAATGCTATTACATACTATATGGATAATTACTTTTAGATCCTTCATAATTTTTACCATATTTGAAATACAGTGTTTTCTAGTGTGTCTAATATTTTCTACTAATTTTTGGTCTTAAACTTGAAATTTAAGATTAAAAATCAATGGATTATTTAAAAATAGATTAAATTTGGGGGCGTAGAATGTTTGCGCATCGCTATTGTTAAAAATGACCTTTTTATAGGTCGTTTGCGCATTGCTCTTTTTGAAAAATTCTACCTTTACATATAAATATCGAAAGATCGATAAAATCGATATCTTAGTTTTACCAAAATCGTTATTAATTGGTTAATATTCCAAAAAAAGAAAAAAAAATTACGAAATTATATTATGTATCCCAGTTTTACTAAAATCGTTAATATTACAAAAAAAAAAAAAAAACCAATTACGAAATTATTTAAATTATATATATATAAAACATTCATCTCAATGACTAGAATCGTTAATAGTATTGGTTAATATTACACAAAAAAATTACAAAATTATTTACAATAAATATTATTTTTAAAT
>JAIPRL010009241.1:0-18135 GCA_025469235.1 Pemphigus obesinymphae | reverse complement strand
TTGTATATGTACTCTTACCTCAAGAGGTAAAGTATAGAAATATTTCACCATTTTCTATAGTTGACTGAGTAAATATAACATATGTATTAAATTAAAATGTATTAACCATTTTTACATAGAATTAATTACTGTATTAAATCCAAAAGGCGTCTTTCCTCAAATCAATCAAAAAGATCTTTTGTACAAAATTTTCCTATATTTGATTTAAAAAATTTTTTGTTGATTTTAACTTTAAACTTAAATCTTTATTTTTAGTTTTGTAACTTAGCTTGTTTTATATTAGGTATATTAACTTTTAAATAACGAATTACTTTTAATTAAAACTCGGTTAAGTTAATTTTGAAATAATTGATACATGTTGATTTCATATTGTGTCTATTGTCAAAATGGTTGAAAAAAAATAAACTTTTTTTTGTTCACGTCTTAATGTTATTATAAGAATTATTATTTATATCCCAAAATATATTCCCTAAATAAAACAAGAATATTATCTATATATTATATAATAATTTCTCTGTATTATAAACTGAGAAATATATTAGAATTCCTATCGATAAAAAATATTTAGGTAAGTATTAATTTACATGAGCAATTTCCATTCGTTAAAATTTTGAAGAAAAGAATAGGTACCTACTAATTAAATATTTGTATGAACCTATTTGTCATTAATTTTAATAATTATTATTATAAATATATTGTAGTATTTTCAATAATATTATTTTAATGATTTTTAACTCTAGAGTAGACGCTTCACGATCTAAAAGACCGGGCTTTTAGAATTGTTTTTACTATATTTTACAAATTCAAAATAATAACTCTAATAAATTAGTACCCTATAATTATCTGATAAACTATAATTAGATATAATAACCAACATTGTACGTTCAAATGTCTGTAGTCTAGAAATATTTAAAGTTTACATTATCCATTAAAACACAGTCTAAAATATCATGTGTGTGCTATACTGGAACATTTATCAACAATTTATATTTATGATAAATCAATTAAAACTTATTTCCCAATTGTTGACTGATAAACGTTATTGTCATTTTGTAAGAAGTGCATTGTGAGTTGTGACTATAATGAGATTATTGCTGGTTGATACTGGTTCCCCGTGTAGTGTGTAATGTGTACCTATAATACATCGAGCATATTATATAGTTATTATAAAACTGAAAAACCAAAAATTCTCAAACTTGTGTAACGGTGGCGGATCATATATCTGTAAAGAACATGCTGTAAAAGGCGCTGTGCTTTCAATTTGAGTTTTAATTTAAATATTTCAATACATGGTCAAAATGTATGCGTGTATTCTCATGAATATTTTTAGTGTGTGTTCTCTAGGGTTAAAAATTTTTATATGCTCAAAGTTAAAAATAACAGTTAAGAAATTAATAAAAAAAAAGTAAGTTATGAAATAACACTTTCAAAAAAATAATAGTTTCTTAATAATTATACTTTTTATCTCAAATGTTATATTGACTAGTACAAAAAAAAAAATAATAATAACTTAATTGTTAATAAAATAAATAACTATTAATTTTAAACTTTTACTATTTTTTTCTATTAACTTAACTTAACTGAGTTTAAAAAAAATCATTAACTTGCCCAGCATTGCTAAGGACAATATTTAATTTTATTTTAATGTTTTCAACCAATTTATGTTAAAGAATTATTATAAAGACGTTTTATAATATATTAAGATGTTTTCATTATATTATTTTATTTATGTTATTATATTTTTTATAAATATGAAATAAATATTTAGAAATGATATGAATATTTAAGTAATTTTACTTTTGCTGTAATAATTATTAAGACTATGTTATTTTCATGAAAACTGTGCATATCATTAGTTTTAATTAATTATAAAAATAATAAAAAAAAATTCATGAAATCTTGTATAATTTTATATAAATCAAAGTTATATATTATAAGTACTTTCATTAGTAACTATCTATTATTTTGGATTTATCATAATGTTTTTTTCATGTTTTAATAAATGTTTTTCAAATAAAAAGAATGAAGAAATTGAACAGGACAACAATAATTAATAACAAATAAAGTTTTCTTGATTGTCACTTTTTTTTTTTTTAATAAGAATATAAATCCTAGTCCCACGACGTGTAGTCTATGTACCATCTAAGCCACGTTTGTACGGGCATGTGGGACCGAGTTGATGAGCTGCGAGCAGGCCTATGACAATGATTCGTACCGCAACTCCTACCTCACATGTGTCATTTTCTGGTCGGCGCAGTCAGAGTTATTTTCCCCTTTATAAACATTTTTCGTTATATAAAGTAGATTTTCTTTATTTTTAATAAAACAACTGGTAAAATTAAAAAATCACTTCTTTGATGTATCAACCAGAACAAATTTGCTATCAAAAAAGTTTTTTTCTCCAAAACTCCTGCTCTACCCAAAATATGTGATTATAAAAAATTAAAAAATATATCATTATAAAATCAATATATTCCTCGACTCACTCAGAACCTAAAAAATATCTTTGACCCAAATAAAAATTTGACTGCCACTGTACTAGGATATTGATATCGTTAAAATATAGGTTTACTTAGTTAATAATAACTTTCTGTTGAAATGAATTTTGTAATAAATTTATAACTATTCTAGTTAGATACTAGAAATATTCATAAAAGTTTCATAATGATTATACACAAAAGCTAATTTTTCATTCTATTTGAAATTATGCACTAAATAAAATTATGGTTTTCTCCAGTAATTAGGTATAAACCAATAAAATAATATTTTTATTTCAATGTGGTTTAGATTAAATTATTTTATTAAATATGTATATAAATAAGTACTTTTTATTAGTAAAGATTTTCGGTACTTGCCTTAGATATCTATTCTATAAATTATATATTTTTTTAGAAAACAAATTTTCAAAATACGACTACCAAGATGAATCATAAATGCAATTATTGCGGTAAAACATTTGCACGAAAATGTAATTTATATCGTCATATGGATACTCATTCTGGAGTATAACGATATATATGTGATCTATGTTGATTAAAATTTGCACAGAATAGTCATTTAAATAATCACAACCTTACCCATACAGGTAAAAAGCCATACAAATGTATTTTATGCAACAGAGCATTTTCCCTTAAGCAAAATTTAAATGTACACATTTTCACTCATATAACTATCATAAAACAATAAACAATTATTATTACACAATTAGTAAAATTGTTTTAATTGTTACACACTTACTCATTTTCCGATTATAATTACATCTAATTGGTACTTTATCTAGAGGACCAATTGTTAAATCATATGTAATTTATTTTATTAATTATTATTTATTTTTATTTTTATTATAATTATATATTATAATATATATATAATAATTATTTAATTAATCATAAGTCTATGTAATTTTAAGTTGGTGAAACCATCTAAAATCTTATACATATTTAAATACACATTAAAAGGATATTATATTCACACATATTATATTCGTTTACTATAAAAAGTGCCTACTGTTTCTATTGTTAATCAGTGGTTAATGTGGCTCAAAATAAGTGGAGGGATGGCAGATGACTTATTAGTTTATACTTTAAGACCGATATGAAATAAATATTTTCCATCCCTAAAATCCTAAAAAAAAAAATGTAATCAATAAGGCTTGGAAATATAAAAATTGTTTTACTTATTATACAATTTGTAGTAAACATAGAGTAAAATGTATGTCTAATATGAATATCTAATGTTTCTATTGTTACTCAGTGGTTCAAGTGGTTCAAAATAAGTGAGGCGTTGCCAGATGACTCATTCATTCATACTCAGAAATCTGATATGAAATAAATATTTTCCATTCATAAAATCTTTGTGAAAATAAAAAAGGAATCAGTAAGGTTTAGGAATATAAAAATATTATAAGTAACATATAGTAAAATTTATTTCAATAGTTGCCTATTAAAACGTACTTTGGAATAAATTTCATTTGAGATCTGATCGATGCCCCGAGGCTTCTCAAATGACTTAACTTTTACACTCCCAACAATACTAGACATATTTTTTAATTTTTAGTATGAAAGCAAACATTCTACTTTTATAACCCCTACAATTACATGTTTTATTTTTATTATTACTATTGTTATTGTTATTATTACCTATATATATAGAGATATATCATGTTTTTTTTTGTGAATATCCAATTAGACAAATAGCATTAATTCTAATAAATTCTAAATACTTAATATTATTTCTCTAAACTTAAAGAAAATATATTTACTACATTATAAGTAATAATAATAAAAAAAAAACGTAACAAAATAATACAGCCATTTAGGTAGGTACTACATCTATGTTCATGAATCTTAAAACTGGGGTTACCTGCAGCCCGCATCACGAGTTTTAGTAGTTAAAACCATAGACAATAGACCTTCAACTATATAATAGTATATAGTCAATGGTTAAAACCCTCTAAGTAGACACACATATAAAGTAGAACATAAATAAATATAAAATACAGGTGACTCAATACTTTAGTTTAATCTTTTTCACCTGTTCTTTTTTTTATAATTATGAAACAGCACAAATTGATTTTAAAATTACTTAAACATAAATCGGTTTTTTTAAATAAAAAAAACTACTATAATTTAATAAGAAACTTTTTTTTAGGATTAATATAGTTGAAGCTATGTATAATAAATTATCAATTTAAATTGTCTTAATTTGTAATGACTAAAAATAATATGAATACATATTTTTAATACATTATAAGTAGGTACCTACATGAATTTGTAGAGGTGCTAATAAGTTATAACATTTATTAATATAATAAATATAGTATATAGGCAAAAGGACTTGGTGGGGGGGGGGGGCACAATTATTTTTTAGGTATATTGAATACTTAATGATAATTTTAGAATTTTAAAAACATTTAGAACAATTAAGAACAAAAAGTATTCTAATTATTTTTAGAATATTTTCATACATACTAAATTTCTATAACAAAACAATTAAGTACCTAATAATATTATTATTTAATAAATTTTAACAGTCATCAAATTTTGAGTTTAATGGCTCTATATTCATTAAACATTTTATGTAAACAATTTACAAACAATTTATATTGAAGACTGATAGCAGCATAATGAAAAATTTTCTTTTAAAAATATGATTGAAATAACAAAAAGTTCCTTTTTAAAAAATGAAATTTATTTAAAAAGTATTTTAATAATAATATGATATTAATATAAAATAATAATTCAATTGTATGTAGTGACATACAATCAGAAGTATACTAATCCTAGTATAACTTTGATTAGTATAAATATGTTATTAATTGTTATGCAACTTGATGAACTGAAAACAAAAATAACATATACCATTATACAGTATACACAACATATAAATACATAGGTATATAAATAAAAAATATACCTATATATAATATAGGTAATGTAAGTAGGTATGTTGCAGGAAATAGACAAATAGGCAAAAATATATGAAGGGCAACAGTGAGATACATATAAATTAATTAATATATAATATATAAAGACCAATATGCATTATTTCTGTAATAAAAATAAAAATACTTATGCAGGTACCAATGTAAACATTACCTATCAAACATTTCCTTCATATATGTGTTATAAACATTTTTCAAATACAATACTATATAATTACTACATAGCAATTTTAACCAATTTAGGTACTTAAGAGAATTCCACACACCCGTTTTTAAGGGGATATATATGCAATTTTTATGATATTTTAAGAAAAATTAAAATCTTATTAAAATTTATGTATAGATAAATACATTTATAAAAATGTTTAGAAAGAAAAATTACTTGACTTTGCATCAGCTAATGAATTAGCAATTGTGAACACTTATTTTAGGAAGAGAGAAGAGCATTATATAACTTAGAAGAGTGAAGGGAAGCTCTGGAAAGTAAAGGACTAAGGATTAGTAGGAGTAAAACAGAATATATAGAGTATGATTTTGATAAAAGGGAACACAGAGGGAATAGGGAAAGGCTAGAAATAAAGTTAAGAGGCGATGTGGTGGGAGAAGTGGAGAGGTTCAAGTATTTAAGGTCTGTTGTACAGAAAGATGGGGATTTTGAAGAGGATATGAAACACAGGATTAAGTGTGGATGGACAAAGTGGAGAGAAGCGTCAGGTATTCTGGTGATAAAAGAATCCCTATTAGGTTAAAAGGTAAATTTTATAAGGCAGTGGTAAGACCTGCAATGATGTATGGAACAGAATGTTGGGCAGTAGATAGAATGATAGTACAGAGAATGAGTGTCGTTGAGATGTGAATGTCAAAGTGGATGAGTGGAGTTACTAGAGAGGATAAAATAAGGAATGAGTATATCAGAAGTAGTATAGGGGTACCTTCGATAGTAGACAAAATGAGAGAGAATAGATTAAGATGGCTCGGGCATGTATTAAGGAGGGAAGAGACTGAGGCAGTAAGATTAGTAATGGAAATGCATGTTGTTGGTAAGAGGGCGTAAGGAAGACCGAAAAAGAGATGGGGGGATGTGATGGCGAGTGATATGAGAAAGGTGGGAGTAAGTGAAGAAGATGCGGGAGATAGAGGTAAGTGGAAGTGTAAGACCAGGGTGGCCGACACTAAATAGTAGGGAAAGAAGTCGAAGGAGAAGAAGAAGAAGATTATATTTCTTCAAAAAGTGAATATATACATATAAAAAAAATTTGAATAATAATAATAAATAGAAATACCATTATTTAAAAATCCGATAATTTCTTGGTTATGCCCAGAATGTAAAAATTATAAATTATGGTTATTAGAAACATTTTTAAAATTAATATACAGATTGACCATTGGGACCGAATCGATAAAGGAATAAAATAAAACACTTGTACCTTTTACGTTTTCAAATTGATCATTTTTATTTATGGTCGATGTAAAAAATATGTTTAGGCAAATAAAAATTTAACAGTAAAAGTGTTGAGAACACATATTCGAATATTCTTTTGGAAAAGTATTCAAAATAGTATTCAAATACAAAATAAGTATTTATATACTTTTATTCAAATATTTTACAAGTCTAGTATTTAGAGTAGGTATGTAATAATAACTTTGAATTAAATTTATATTTCCATGACGTCATACACTCGGCTTTAATCTTATATTGTTATTGAATAATACAAATAATTAATAATTACTTAATAATTTGAAATAATATCTAATTTATATTAATTTGTAATAAAAATATATCTATTTTATTATGAAATTGTTTTATCCACTCAACACATTTATATAATAATTTGAAGAGGTTAAATATGAACTTATTATAATATAAGTTTTACTAATAAAATTACATGTTTAAAAAAATAATATAAAAAAAATATTAAAAACTGAAGAATCAATTTAATTATAAAAAAAAAAAAAAATTATTTGAAATGTCAATTTTATTAAATAAAACTATAAAAATACAAATACTAAATTAATACGTAATGTATTTAGAATTTAAATACTTTTACAGATATTACACGAATTGAGTGTTGAAAATTCAAGATAAATACTTTTGAGAATAATAATAAAAAACGAAAAATTGTGCAGGATCAAAAATTAAAGTTTTTATCAATGTTTCATTAGAAATATGTTCACTATATTTAAACTGAAATTTTCAGAAATCAGTTTTAGAAGAAACTATACGTGCTTATATACAATTATTCCTTAATTTATAAATAGCATAGGTTCACGACTTATTCGTCTTTCAACAAAATCTGTAACACTAGCAACCCTGACTTTTAACTTAGAACTTACATAGGATTCTGGTATTTTTTTGGTAACGATTTATAACCATAAACTTATGTTTGTTGTTGTAACAATCTTTACAATTCCATTTTATTCTTAGGGAGCTGTAGTTATGTCACGCTAGTTGCTTACACACTATAACTCTTTAAAAATAAAATTTCAACCGATAGAATTTTGTTATTTAATTTAATAAAGGGTATACAAATTATGAAATATATTTTTAACTTAAAGGGGCATGTTTAAACGTTGAATGTAACTGTATGATATGTATAAGTGTATCAATATTAATTAAAGGATCATATATGTTTTTTAGTATTAAAAAAATATCTATTTTTTTTCTTACACATTTTTAAAGGTATTTTAGAAATATTTTAAGCTTATAAAGAATCTTGTGTCTAAAATATTGACATACATATTATACTTGACATACCTGATTACTAAACTAAAAATAACATCCTTATAATACGTCATAATGAAGTCATTACATATTTATTTGGTAGGTACATAACATTATTTCAGTTCACAATAATAATAATAATAATTTTAAGAATATTCCATAAGTATAATAACCTTTACTGACCCAATTGCACATAATTAGGTTATGCATTAAACAAGATTAAAAAATGTAAACATATATAGTTGGCTAAGCTACAGTTAACTAGATGCATCTTTAATTCTTTGCCTTTCAGAAATTCCTTGTATTCTTCAAGTCTACCGTTCACTTCCTTAGGACTCTTTTACAAACAGCATGCACCATGTACGGTACCTCACTCTGTACCTAATCTGTAGGTATATTTTTGTAAAAAAAAATTGAATATTGTACCGAAGAAAATTAACTCAAAACCGAACCATTGGTTTATTTCTACCTTGACACTAAAATCCTCTGTTTCTCCACACAGACTCTTCACTCTTGCACACTTGCTTCTTTATATTCATGCATTTAATTATTATAATTATGAACACCTTTGTTATTAATTCTTCCTTCATTAATGTCCAATTCGAACAAATTTTGTAAAAATAAAATTAATATTGATATTATCTTAAATTCATGTAGTTAGTTGTATTTTATCCGACCATTAAAAATTGTGTCTAGAGTATTTTTTCAACTATTTATAATATAATCATTTTTGGCTGTTTACCTGTTTTCTATGAAAGGTTAGATGCTTTAAAATAGTATGTATATGCAAACAATTGTATAGGATAATGATAAGATTCACTATTATTTTGTTTTATAAAATTTGAATTACGAAACCATTGATTATTTGAACCTACACTTTTTAATTTTAATTCGTTAGTGAGAAATATTCATTATAATATTTTTTTATGTGATAGGTATTTCTCTCTATATTCTTTACAGTGCAATTACATTTACTACATTATATCCATCTACTTCCAAAACAATTACAGTTTTCAATAACTTCCAAACTAGTTAAATATATTTAATTTATATTCCAATGTGTGAGCTACTACTAACGATATAAAAATGTCTAAAAATGATTCTTTTGAAAGGAAATGTATGACTAATTACAAAACTCTCTCCAAATACGTACATTGAGTTTTGAAGCAGTTTGTAACATGATATTTTGTAAGAAATATATTATACTAGATTACATTTTAAATACGTATGTTTTATTTAAATTTATAAATTATGATTTATTGTATGTATTTTGAGTATTGCCTGGCTATAGCAAAGACCATTACTGACTTTTGTAGGTAGCTTTGCAATTATTAAACAATTTATGGAGTTGCATTCAACATTTATACTATCTGTAGTAGCTCTGAAACTATACTATTGTTCCGTATGTTTTTAAGTACTATCAAGTTAGAACATTAATCAATATATTTATATATATATATGTGTTAATGGGAATTAATTTAATTACAGTTAATTTATAAAGTTTTTGTTATTTTATTTTATATTTTTATTATTTGTTATTATATTATGTTAATTTAAAAGGCATTTAAAATTTTTAATACATTTTTTTTAAATTAACAAAATATAAGAATAATATAATAATTCACACATAATAAAAAATGTTATACATAAACTGTTATACTGGCCAATCTAATTTGCTGATTTATAGGTAATATTCTAAATAATATCCTGTAGTGGTCTAACACAGTTGAAACTTGATGAAGATTTTTTAAACACACCTAACAACTCCTCCAAAAGTTGTGAACCTACATACCCCCCCCCCCCATACCGTATAAAAGAAAACCTAGAACCTGGTTACCTGTTGCCAATTTAATGCCATATAAAAATACTTGCAGTTAGTGTTGTAAGTAGTACTGCTGATTCTCTGCCAAATGCACAAAATTTGTCCCAATTATTCTAAAATCAGTATCCATTCTGGTCTACTATGAATGTAGGTGTTCTCAATATATAGTACTTCTTAACTTAAGCTTAAATTAGGAAAATTCTCCTAATTCCATGTTACAGCTGAAATATTAAACATTATATAACCACATTTCAAGAACATTTATATGTGCGGTATATCTTGATATGTACCAATTTTTAAATAAATTATAAAAATTTTGTGAATTGGCAAATAAGCTAATGTGATAAGTATTTTTATGTAAAAATATACTAGATGAGTTCACAACTTTCTGAGAAGGTATATTATAGTATTTAAAAAACTAACACTGAGTTTCAACTGTGTTGGACCAGTACAAGATATTTTATAGAAAATTAGTAAATTAGGTATTCTATATATACTCATTCTTTTATTATAATTATGAGGAATTTATTAATAAATTACATGATTTATTAACAGATTCACAAAAGCATATAGGTAGTTAAAAAGGATGACTATGAAAAATACAAACTTCATTAAGTACAAGTAATATACCTACAAAATTAAAAATATTTTTAATTTAATTGTTATATATATATTTAAATATGTTTTAGACAAGAAATAGTATCATTAATTCATGAACAAATAAAAAACAATATGACATATTATATCAAGTATTGAGATTTGGAATGAATATGCATATGACAGAAAACAATCTAGTTTAAGACATTAAATTATATCAAACAAAACTTTTGAGTAATAAACAGTGAAAACTGAAAAAAAGTTAGTTGATAAATACAATTTAACTTTAAATGAATATATTTTTCAATACTGATATTTTAATATATTTAATATTAATATTATGTATCGTATATTGCAAATATCAACATTAAATAAATTTTAAATTCCAAATAGAAAATTTGTTCCAAAACTCCTATCCTAAAATCTAGTGATCTGTCCAATTTAAAAAGTTATAGACCTATTTTAATTTCAATTTTACCTTATTTAGCTAAACTCTTTAAATCTCTTGTTTATTCTTATATTAAGAGAAGTGGTAATTATATAATAATTGACGAGCACCAGGGTCTTACACCAGGTAAATCAACCATTACTAGTGGTATTGTATTTACTACATATATCACTGAAAACATTGAGGTTGAAAGCCAAGTAGATGTTATTTTTATTGATTTGACAAAGCATTTGGCATCTTTTATCATTGCCTACTTTACAAGACCTTGAACTACTTGGCCTAGGTAATCCACTCCTTTTGTGGCCTAATTCCTACATCATAGATATAAAACAATTTGTAAAAGTTCTCAACTCTGTTTCAGTTATGTCCAATGTGTTTTCTGGTGTTCTTCAAGTCCTCTCCTTTTTATACACTTTGTAAATTCTCTTGTCATGTCATGATCTATTCTAGAGTCTATACTCCTAGCATTCACCCATACTCCTATTAAATGGGTATTCATCTATAAAGGTGTTGGATTCTTTCTTACCCCCACCTTACATTTTGATCATCACATTAATATTACCAAAGGTAAAGCTCTAAAAATTTTAGGATTTATAAAATGCAATACAATATTTTTCAGTTCATTTACTCATCTTTAGATTACTTTCCTTTGATTAGATTTATTTTAGAATATGATATAGTAATTTGGCATTTCTATCTGGCTAAAGATCAAATGAGAATTGAATGATTTCAAAACAAATTTATCCCCTACGCGGCCTTTGTCCTAAAAGTGCACTTTCAACATGACTACACATTAATCCACAATATCCTTAATATTTTCACTCCCTCTGCCTACTGTCTTGATGCCGATGCCTGTTTTGTTTCCTGCCTACTTAATGACTCTTTAGATGCTCCACATCATCTATGTAATATTTTCTTTCGTATTCCTTACTCCACTAGAAATCATACACATTTCCATGTTTCTACATATTTTATTGGCATATCCAAGCATAGAAAGCTTCGCAACATAAATAATATAAATATATTTATATTATTTAAATTCTTCAGACTTATACTCATTAAAATTTATCAAAATTCTTCCGTTTTACTATCAATGTTATTTTTAATGTATTCTACTTTTAACCTATCTTTAATGTAATCATATTAAAAATTAACTTTCTTGTAATGTAAATATATTTATAAATTGCCTGTTTAAGCGTTAATAAACTAATAATAATAATAATAATAGTTATCATTTGTAGTTGGTCTAAAGATAAAGGAAAATACTCTATTTTGACGTTTTCCAAATTTATATAAAATAATAACAAAATTTTTCTAAATATTCGATTTTTACCTTTGTAATAAAAAATTTTTTATTTTAGTTTCTAATTTCAATTTACATAAACCCCATTAAAATTTTATTTTGAAAAGCTTTTAGGATAAATAAAAATAGATGGAAGTAACTTTAAAAAAGTATTTTGTGAGTACCTACTTAACTTTATTGTTGAAAATTCGTGATATTTATTAAACAAATTTGTTTACAAGAAGATGAATTATCAGGATTACAATCAAAAGAAAAACACCAAATTTTATAATTACATAGAATAGAACCTAATATATAACATAATGTTTTTACTTTTCCCCTTATTTGTTTCAACTTTGTATTATTAATGGTTAAAAAAATCATAAAAGTTCAACAGCTTACTAACTTAATTTAAAATAACTATTAACGAAAAAAAAAAAAAAGAAATGCTCGCTACTTCACAGATTTAGTTATTTTTTAAGTGGGATAAAAATAGCGATTTTATTTTGATTGTAGTCCCGGTGTTTTATGTTCGCGTAAAACTAGTTTCTAACCTCTTATTATGAATGTGTTGTGTTCTTTCAACAGTTTTAAATCTAATTTACTGTATATTTGGGACCAGAAGTTTTTCTAACATAGTTACAAATCTTGAAATATATATTTAATTAGAAATTTATATTTTATTCCAATACAGTTTTTACATTTATTTTTAATTATACACATTTAGTACATTTAATACAAGATGGAAGTTCATGACAATCGTTGGTAGTATATAACACAATAAGTCCACATTGTAGTCAGTCACTCTTGACTTGATTGACACCTCTATATTATAAGATACTGCTCGTACCCGACTTGCACCAATACCACTTACTGATAGTTTGGCCCCCTTTGTTTTTAATTGTAATCTATTGGCCAAGCTTCCTGATATGAAATTAATTTGTGATCTACAGTCTAATACAGCCTTACATTTTCTTTGATTTCCGTGTCGATATGAAGCTAAAACAATAGCATTAGCTAAAAACACATGACCTTGTTCTGCTCCGATTATTAATGAAGTAGCTGCTGATAGTTCGTTGTTTGTGATGAAGTGCTTTGATCCTGTGGCAGCTGTTGAGCTTCATTTTGCCTTTGCTTAGAATCCGCTATCTTACCGAAATGTAATAATTTATTATGTCTACGTTTACATGTGTAGCAATCGTAAGCGGATTTACACATATTTGCCACATGTGCTTGAGAAAAATTAAAACACAATCTAGAGTTTCTTATAAATGTTACACGCTCTCCAACGGGCAAGCCCTTAAATCGTCTGCAAGCATTTTACTTATGAGGACCGGAACAGCATACGCATTTTACCTCCTTTTCAGTGGATACTAACAGACCCCCTTTTATGGACTAGTATTTTGATAAGACCCTTTACTATTGATATTAATCACGGACTAAGATATACAGGACATACCACTCGTCTGAAAAAAACGGTTACGCTATAGCACTAGACGGATTTATTGACAGAAACAGCTATCTTAGTGGTAGAATTATTAACACAATATAATATCGTGTATTATAATTAAAATACTAGAGAGCGTGATGACAGCAATAACAAACAACACGACCACCGTGAAAAAAAAACGTTTATTTTGTCATACGTATACGTACCTGTATTTATAAGTTTTATGATGGCAGATGAATGTATAAATAATTATGAATTGTCCTTTGTATATCTTGAGTATCCTTTGATGGACGCAATCAAAATAAATTCGAAAAAATTCCAAAATTTTATGGATTTATTATACCAGTAAATTTAGAAAGTCAATAGGATTTAAGGGAACATTGCATATACAAAGAACACTCAAATCTTGGAGGTAAAAAAATGTATTTGTTAACTAATATTAGTGTTAAATAATTTTGAAAGTTTTTTTTTTTAACTTTTTTTAGTGGGTTCCTTATTTTGTAATAGACAATATTGACGCATACGCATTGTTATATAATAAGAAAACATATCTGACATTACATTTTCCAAAACATCATTTACTGTTAAATTAAATACATCTGGATTGTTACAAAATTTTATAAAAGAATTTTCTATAGTCCTAATAATACTAAATACATTATAATTAGGGTGTATTAAATAACCTCGAGATTTAATATTAGTGAGTTGGGTTACAGATTTATAACAAGTATTAGATGTACTTTTTAAAAAAGACAAACATTTTTCACAATGATAGCGTTTTATTAGTTGTTTAATTAAATATCCACAGACATAGTACACCACACAATCAATTATTGATAATTTAGAATAATTGTGGTCTTCAAAAATAAAATCTGCTTCCCATCTGTCACCGTAAAAGGATAACATATTTTGTTTATTCCTATTTCTTCCAATTTAATTATATTATTCATTATAGAACAAAATGTATTTCCATCATCAGTAAATTTTAACTGCTTTATAATATGTAATACATTACTAGTCACATTACTTTTCAAAATATTTTCATCGCTGTTATAAAAATAAATTACAGTTATAAAAATTTTATTTTGTGCACATGAATGTATAATATCTAAATATTTTACCATGTAGTATGTGGAATCAGCGGAAAATAAGAAAAAGAATAAATATTTATAAAAATATATATTAATATTACAATAAGAATAATTATATGTAATAGGTAATACATAAATAATATATTTAGTAATAAAATTACAAGGTTTGGTATGGTCTGTAGGACTCACGTTTGGAAATAAAAAAATCTTATTTTGCGGTAAAAATAGTTTTAAAATACCTATCATAAATAGAATAGTATAAATAGTATTCTTGTTTAAGCAATAGATGGTGTAAAATACTATCTATATGTTATATGATTTGTTACAAGATGGCTCTTGCTCTGCTAAAATCTGCTGGTGACACATCTTGACTACATTTATTACGGTCCCATTTATAGAGTGATTTATCCTATATATCTTTGTCCGTGGTGTTAATTGACAGCGATCTTACCTTGTCTCCATTAGAACTTACAAATAGCGATTCTGAGCTCTCTAGCGCAATACAGCGGCTGGTTAAAAATGTATCCAATTCTATGTACGTTGGGAGGTTTGTATCAGTACGGCGAAGTGGCCATTCATGACTTGTTATTTGATATAACTTTCTTAAGATGACAGTAATAAGCCGAGCGTCCCAATGTTGAATATGTTGTCCTTATGCTTCGAGTGCGGCAATGTGAGCAGAGACATTGGAATGAAGCCTTTGCAATTCCTTCGCCGAGGGAGATTCTATATTACTTATATCTAGAATGCTGCGTACCTATGTGAGATTGTATATCCAAACTTTGGTTATCATATCGTTGTTCTAACCTTTTTATTGCAACTCCATAATTACTATCGGTCATTGGATCTCTTTAATAATGTCTAGTACCTGCCTACTCAAAGTCGACCTAAAATACGAGAATTTTTGTGCCGGAGGATAAGTATCATCATTATGGACTATTGCCTTATAACAATCAAAGAAAGATCGCCAATCTTGAATATTTCCGTCAAACCTTGGTAGTGAAATGGGAGCTAAACGTATTTTATGCGAACTTATATTAGTAGCACCTATAGATATATTATTCATTGACGAATTTGTTCCTCTATCTATATTGATCATTTTCTCCATTTGTGATCGTATAGCGTAATAGTCAGTTTCAAACATTTCTCTCCTTTGATCAGATTCTTCTAACTTATCGATATCAATTAATTCAATCAGGCACTAAATATCATCAAACTTTCGATTAATAAGAGTTAGCTCATCTTGCCTAAATTCCAATAATGTAATTGCATCTTCTCTAGGGTTGAATTTATTTATAAATGTTTGAACACGTGTTAGAGACGCCTTTATTACACCTCGTTTTCTTTTTTAGTCAATTAATACATTTTCCTGAGACTCATCAAGAGACATATTGAGTAGTTTTTCAATTAATTCGACAAATTTGAATCAAGGCGTAAGATAAAATTTTTCCCGTATAGATACGAGCAAATTTTTAGACAAATTAACAGATATGGCAAAACACGAAAAGAAAAGAATAATAAATAATTTAAAATCAATTAAGCACTTATAATCAATTGATTCAGCAGAAACTAATTAGAAATAATCGATAATGTTTACGGCATATAAGAATTAATGTACTTTATATTAGATATAATTTACGAAATAAAAATAAATAATAATGGTATAGAAAACGGTCTAAACAGTTAAACACTAATGAACACAAATACCGATAGAAGCTAGTTAAAATATTTACAATCACGTCGAAGTCTTCAAAATGTACGAGCCGTACTCACCGCGGCCGTTGTTGTCGTGTTGTCGTTCGTCCATTCTATAGAGTCAACGCGGAGCGAAACCTTCCTACGTGCGAGAATCGCCGTATTTTTATTTGATTAATCGAAAAACTGCGTATTTTATTTAACAGTTCGTAGGCTCTAATAGTCGAGTATTTTTATTGTGTATACGAGTATATATTGTATTTTATCGATTCTAATAGTCGTGCATTTTCGTAATTTATTTTTGGTCTCCGACAGCCGCGTATCAATATTGTGTATTTAGGCTCTAATAGCTGTATACATTATTATAATAATATTATTCACCGTAGCTCTAATGGCTATTTTTTTTACATTTATTATTGAGTAGTGTGAATTTTTATTATATATATATATATATATTGTGTGTGTATATTATTCTTATTTGTATAGGTATAGGACCAGCTGGCCAGTCTGTGCTCCACGAAATTGTGAGTTATTTTTTATTGTTATATTTATTATTTATATATTATTCAGTAGCGTGCTATTGTGCACCGGAGCACGTGCACCAACTATAATTTTGAAAAATACAAAATATTATAAGGCATATGATTTATATTTATTGACCATAGTGACATTAGGTATATACGTTATTACCTAGCTTAATCTGTACCTATCGCCTATAGGTACAGTGTACGAGTATACTATACACTATTGTACGGGTTACCAACTTATGCTGCAATGTGTCGTAAGGCGTAGATTGCAGTTGTTACGATTAACAACAGCCACGAATTAAGATATATATTATATATTAATTCGTGACAACAGTAATGACCGGAGCGGCGTGGTGAGACGAATATTTACGGTGGTGCTCAATCGAAATATGCTCCATGCGCATGCGCATTTGACTGTTTCAATTCCACTACTACCACAATTATTCGTTTAATAATAATATAATAATAAAATATAATATATTGGATAGTGGTGCTCAAACGGGTTGTGTTCTGTACGAATAAATATCACGGTAACATGAGTACCGGAACACTGTGCATGATTACGCAGTGGTATCTATGTATATTTTATCGTAGCTAAAAAAACGGAGAATCCAATAATATGGGAAAAAGTGGAGATTAGTGATGCACAAAGCAAGACCAAGACCAAGACCATGGCAGTCTTGGTCTTGGTCTTGGTCTTGTTGACCCAGTAGAAGTCAGTCTTGGTCTTGTTGAATGAATCTTGGTCTTGGTAACTCAGTCTTGGTCTTGGTCTTGGTCTTGCAAAATTCTTGCAGCCTTGATTTTTATTTATTACCAAAGTTATAAATAAGAATAAATAATTTATTTATACGTACACAAGGGAGGATACAGGGAGCAATGGGGGTACTTCCCCCCCTCCGTTCACAAAAAATAATTAGATAAGTACCTATGTAGTTGACTGTTTTCGATAACACCGAACTTTCAAGAAATAGTAGAATATCTGTTTACCCATATATTCGATAAACGATAATCATTTCCGAAAATATTACAATAGGATATTGATGATTGCATTACGA
>JAIPRL010009240.1:0-12842 GCA_025469235.1 Pemphigus obesinymphae | reverse complement strand
TTGTTGATCTACCTTTCCTGAAACCACATTGGTATCTTCCAACGATCTCTTCAGCAAAGGGGGCTAACCTCTCTAGCAGAATTGACGATAGTATTTTGTAACAGGTATCTAATAGGGAGATTCCTCGATAATTTTTTGTTTCTAATATATCTCCTTTCTTAAATATTGGGCAAATTACGGCTGTATTCCATTCTTCAGGTATCTGCTGTTTCTCCCAAATTATGGTGATCAGTTTCCATACTTCATTTTTCATTGCTTCTCCGCTATTTTTCACTAGTTCTATCACTATGTGGTTTTCTCCAGGTGCCTTATTATTTTTCAGTTTATTAATCGCCGCGACCTACTACTAATAATTTGGCAAAATACGAATACGATTTACGTACTTTTTGTCGGTATAGTTTTCACGTTTATGAACGTTCTCAATATAAATATTTCAAAGTATAAAATTACTCGTTTTTGTAATACTACACGCAAAGAATTTTTTTCTTTCTTATTGTACAATGAAAATTAAAAACAAATCCAATAATCAAACCACGACAATTATTAAAAATATAAAAAAAATTTTGAGGTTTTATATGTACTAATTTAATTTTTGAGAAATTTTTATTGTTTTATTAAATAATAATTTAATAAATACATATGTAATAGTAATTAATTATGTAAATTTATAAAAATAATAAAGATGTCAGGAGATCCAAAAAATGTTTGTATCTACTTATCATTAGTTTTGAATGTGGGTTACTTATTCATGAAAATAATGGCGTTAATGCATGAAAAAGTCATTTAGACCTCATTATTACAGAATGACAATACGGACGGTCGATTGTCAATATCTAATAATAAGGTCTAAACAACAATTTTTAATATATAAATGCCATTATTTTCTTGAAAAATAACCCACATTCGAAAATAATAATATTATATTTTATAAAACATTTTTGGATCTCCTAGAAATCTTGTAAAATTTCGTTTATCTCCGCTTTGTCTTTCAACCATGAATATTTCAATGCAATTATGAACATACATTTTATAATTAATTATTCACATTTATACATGTCCACGATACACACTACTGATTTACAAGTAGTGATAATTGATAATATATGATTTACCTACCTTGGTACTAGTGCATATCCTGATCACATATAATATACGACCGAATACGAGGTTAATGTTTATTAATATTATTATATGTGTGTATGATTGTGGCCTAATGGTTATTATTAAATCAGTTAACATGTTAATTTTGTTACAATTGTCGTTTATGTCAGATATTTAGGGCAAATATTTCATTATTCTAAACTACTTATTGTTAAATGTATTTATTTTTAATAACATTTTGGCAGAATAATATATATACGAACAATTAACATATAAAAAGTATGATATTATTTACCTAATTGTCTTACATTGTTTTTTTTATTAACAATTCTTTTTATATTTTTAACACGCATTAAATATTACAAGTACCTATATGAAATTTTATGAAATTTTTAATTTAGAACACAATTAATATTATAAAACTATGCAGTGGCGTCATTAAAGTTATTATTATTATTATTTATTTATTTTTTTTAAAGTAACTCGTTTATCTAATTATTTAATTAAACTTTAAGACCACTAGTTAATAGCCAATTTTTAGAGTTATATGTTATTTAAATTCTTGTTAATAATACTACAATAAATTTAGAGATTTCCGTTTGGAAAATATAACACAAGATGATCCCATTGGAATTTTGTAAAACATTAATTAATATAAAAGTTCTATTTTAAAAAAGTAAAAAAAATTGTTTTACATATTTAATATAATATATAATTTTGTGATGAATTTTTGATTTTATATTGGGATTTTTAGTCAGTACTGGAATGTTATAAATTATACAGTTGTCTAAAAATAACTAGTTGCTTGAGAGTGTTAATTCGTTATGTCATTCCCATACTAATTTTTTTAATTAATTATCGTTTCATAATTTAGCATATAAACTTATTTGGTAACTAATTCTTTATTTCGTTGTATTTAATATATAGTTATACTTAATAATAAAACCATCTATAATATCAAAAACGTTGCACTTCACTCGTCGGGTGTCAGTAGGGGTCGAAGCACTTATTTATGGGATATTCATAGTAGATGAATTACATTTGAAAGCAATGATATATCATTACATTCAAAAAAAACAATTCTGACCGCAGCTTCGGTGTACTATAAATAACTATTAATATTAATAATGTTATTCAATATGTTTAACATTTTATAAAAAGAGTAATATTAGGAAAAATGTCATTAAGTGAACTTTTTTATATTATATAAAATAGGTATAACATATATTTAGAATAGCTTAATTTAATATAAGTATATAACTCTTACTATTAGATATATATTTAGTACCTATAATTAATTAAAAGTTTAGTTTCTATTTTGGTTTTTAAAAACTAGGTAACAAAATATTGTAAGAGCTCTTTGATTTAAATGTTGCACTTATATTAAAATCATCTATACAATAGTAACATAATTATTAAACAATCACATGACATACACTTAAATAAAATTAAAACAATTATCATACAATGTCAAATAATATTTGGTGAATTTAGATATTTTTAATTTTCTTGTCTTAGAAGACAGTAATAGCCCTTAAATGTATTCAATATTTGTTATACTAAACTTATAAAAAGAAACATACCTAACTATGTTATAGTACCATATACTACGTCTTGATATAAATTAATTTCATCGATCAAATGAGTACTACAAACTAATTACTTTATTGTGTAATAGTAACAGATACATGACAAGCTTATGATTAAATATATGTCTAATATGTAAAAAAAAAAAAAAAACAAAACCATAAAACTATTATTTGTTTATTTTATTACGCCCAAACAGGCAATATTGTAAATACAGGTTAGATATATACATATATACAGGATTAAAGATAATGATAAATACAACAATAGTTATAGTTATAGATAACTAGATAAAAATGAGGTCAGCACTAAACTTATATAAATTCCTTAGCATTCTTTGTATAGGATGGTTTTGTCCATATGAGGTGTAGTGAAGAGGATGTTGGAAAAAACAGTGGATTCTTAAGTTGTGAGTAGTAACACAAAAGGAGATTGAGAATAGAAGATCAGATATAAGTCAAGGGAGCCATGAAGAAGGGATGTTATGAATGAATAGTCGACCTCGATTTTACAGGAGGCTAAGGATGGAAATCAAAGGGTTGAGTGAATAAGGGAATAGTCGTGTTGAGGTTGATAAATTTCGAATAGAAAGGCATCATAGGATAAAAATCTGTTTTGGACTCATTTCATTCGGAGTACATAAAGGGATTGATGAGGATACCAAACCACCACTCCATACTCCATAATGGAGCGAACCAGGGAAGAATAAAGGACATGAAGACAATAAATGGAAGAGAAATTAGTTGTGTCACGCTTTATGAATCCTAAGATTTTAAGAAACCTATCGATCTTATTTTTTATATGAAATTCAAACGAAAGAGTAGGAAAGAAATGATATTTGAACATTTGACACCTGACAGTTTTGTTAATATCGGAAATTACACACGCGATAATTTTCATCGGTTTTATATTTTATAGTAGAACTAATAATATATCAGAATGTTGAAATAACAAGTTCCAACAAGTAATTCGATTTAAACATCCCCATCTATATATTTTCATTTAAGCTCTACAGATGATGAATTCCATTACCTTTATGGACATTTTAAAATTAAATACAGGTGTTTAAATAAATTTTAAATTTTAAAAAAATGAAGAAAGACTTCAAAATATTATATGTAAAACATCACAATTTAAAACAAATTGTGAAATTATAAATTTTTTAAAAGCCGTATCGTGTGTAATCAAACATTAAATTATAATTAATATATTTTTTATCTTTATATATTCATTTTATTTTATATGGCCTACTATTATTACATATTATATATTTAATTATCAAATTCAAGTGTCAAATATACAAGAAAAAAAAATTGGTATCAATTGTCCTATGTGTAAAAATCCTAGGTGTTAAAAGTCCTATTAGCGGGTGTCAAATGTCCTAGATTCGAGAGAAATAGATACCTAGGTCTTTGATAAGGTAACGCGGTTAACTAGGGAGCTGAAATCTGTGTATACGATAAGTCAACGATATATCGATGTATCGATGTATACGATATGGACAAAATAATAATAATGATTGTCTCTGTTAACGAAAAATTACATTTATTCGTATGTTATTTAATTTTAATTTTATTAATTATAAAGATACGGGTAGATAATTATACAGATAAATATATTGAATACAATTTTCGTACAAGATAATGATGTAAGAGGCTTTTAATTGTATATACTCATAAAAGTATTGTATCGATGTTCTAGTGTAATTTATGTAGTAGCCTTTGGGGGAAAAAACAATACAATACATTATACTAATCGATTACGGGATGATGGATTTATTATGTCACAACACTGATACCATTGTGCATTACACAATACTTCCGACAACCATCGTTAATGTGTGTTCACAACATATTAAGCTTATACGTATACATGAATACATAATAAATTATAGGTACACATACAAACGTACATATTTACTCTTGTACATAATCTTAATTGAATAATTGATAAGAAACATTGAGTAAATATTTTTTTCCTCCCTACAAAAACTAAATAACATTTTTATTTAGTCGATTTATAGTTCTGTAAATTACGATGTTATAGAGGTATTTTATATGACAGAAAGCAATAAAATTATCACATAAAAATGAAAAAATGGCTTCCTCGTCAACAATAGGAACTCGGATTTTCGGGCACTTGTTCCAATAAAAACGTTGTTTACCTTGTTTCCCCACGATAGCCAATATTATTTATTATAAATAGTACTGAATTTGCTAATATTCTTTTTAAAAATAAAAACTAGTTTATTATAATATTATATAAAAAATGATATTATATTTATTTATATTTAACATATTAATTATATGTATTGTAATATATTATATATATTTTTTTACTATATTTTATATCTAAAATTACTATAGGTAGAGGACCCCAAATAATTAGCATGCAAGACAAACAAGAAAAAGAAGCAGACGATATTTAAATTTAGAAAATAAATAGTAATTTGTTTTTTAATATACTTACCTAATAAACATATGTATAGATTTTTCATTAATTATTATTAAATATTAAATATACCTAGGTATATCATATTGTATAAAAAACAAAATCTACAGATACAAGCATACAAATGCATTTTAAATGTGATAATAAAATGTAATTGATTTTCATGTTTATTTTTCATTGTGATATATATGTGAATTTCCGATATCAAGTGTATGGGTTGTTTGTATTATGTAATATACAAAAATATTAATTTTGAAAATTATGTATACGTTGACAGACTTATTCTTATCAGTGTTTCAGTTATGATATGTTCAAGTAGGTACCTATAATATTTAAAAACATTTATCGAGTTATACATTATACGAAATTAATAATATAAAAAAGTCCGGTTTACACTAGGGAGTGGAAGTACTGCTCTTCTCAGGTGGATGGATTTTGCTCAGTATCTAAAATATAAATGAACATTTCGCTATATTAAGATGCAATGTTATGAAAATGCAGTAGATTTATTTCCCAACTAAAAAATATATCGGTTTACATATACACTACTGAAATCTCTCTGTATTGTATAAATCGTTATATAAAATATTATACGCGGCACGCGGTGATATTCTGGAAAATTTGAGAAGGGTATCCTTTATGTAATCACGTCAAAATGAAAATCTAATATCTAAAGACGATTTTACCTGTTTAAATATAAAAAAAATGCATCGGTTCTATGGAATCTGGGTTGTTAATTACTGCCCGATATTATATATATATATATACATATTATATATTTTCTTTGTCTTTCTACTATTCGCAGATGATTATGAATCTAGCCTTTCTCAACAGCCATTAGTCGGGTCGACGACAAGTAGTTTTAATGCATCCAGTTTTACCATATATTACATACACATTGGCTCTAGGTCACAATGATCTTGCCAGATAAGAATATAGAAGTACTGTACTTAAAGCGGTTAAATGACTTGAGTACCGAACAATGTGTAAAGTTTAGAATATTTCATACCATAATAATTACCTACCCATTATAATGTAGTAAAGTTATGAATATATTAATATAGTATAACTGAAAAAGTCGAATATATACTATCGATGGGAGTTCATATTTATGTATAATGAGTAACTACAAGAAGTTTTTTTTTTTTTACTCCAGTAAATTTATTACAATTGAATGAAATACGTTCATTAATTATTTGGAATCGTAGATTTATAAAAAGAAATATGAAAAAATGCCAGAGCCATTGTTTTCTGATCTCTATTTTGCGTACCTATACAAATTTTTATCAAATATTAAAAATACAGTTAATATTTTTTGAATAATATATAGGTAGTACAAAATAGTTTACATGTTACATTTTCTATTGATTAATTATTAAAAACCTTATTTTTTCAATTAGTGTACATAAACTAAATTAATATAATATGTATTTAGTAGAACAGTTAATAGGTACATTGAAAACAGATATAGGTCAGTATACATTTTAAGCATTTGAATTATTAATTTTTATTTTAAAATCCGGTTTTTATATTGGAAATTATAAATTTTACGATTATAAAGACTATTACCTTGAATTTTTGTGTAAAAAAATGATAATAAATATGAATATGATTTAAAAAACGGACACACAAAATCAATTTAAAAAAACGTTATATGGATATGACGTAGCACAAATATGGTTTTACTACAAATATTGACGTTTTGTGTGTTCAGATGTAGCAGATGGTTCGAGTATCGATATAGTATAGTTAAATGGTTGTCGATAAACTACAAACATTATTATAATCACTTTAAGTGGGCCTAAAATCGTTTGTATTGTTTCAAAATGTTATATAAATTAAAATATCACGTGTGTGAACTTTTATGATTTAATAGTGTTATTGAATTTTTATATTTTATGATATTTAAAAGCAAATAGTATAGGTACATAATTAGTTGGAATCATAGGTTATTGCGAAAAAAACTTTATTTATTAATTACTTTAGTTCTATGTTTAATATTGTGCAATATATCTTTGTTAATTTATTAAAGTTTAAATTAAAAAAATCTTAATATAATATATTTTTATCCTTAGAATAATAAATAATTAATTATTAATAATTTTAATTAAATTCTTAATACTTAGAATAATAAATACGTATTGTAATACGTACTTACCTTATAATAATAGAAAATGTATTTATTCTTAAAGTATAACTATTTACATGTTTTTAAGCGAAGGCATACGTAAAAACATTTTATTCAAGAGTTCTCATGCTATAAATACATTGCTCCATTTATAAAAAAATGTATGTATTTTACAGAGCTAATAGGCATAATGTAATGCTTTAAATGAAAAAAATAATTATAAATTTAAAAAATTTATTCACACTATTATTAAAGTTTAAACTATATATATGCGTGTACTTTTATATATTTTTCTTTATCAAATAATATCTATAAACAATTTAAATCGTAAATCATTTTTTTTCAATTTCAAATTTGAAAGATATTTGTTTAAGAAGACGTCGTACCTACAAATTTTCAATGAAAAACTTTTTTCATTTTTACCAACTTATAAAAATGTAGGAAACACAAAACAAAAAACAAATTATAGGTAGCTAATAATATTATTTAGCGACTTACGTAGTCTTTTTCAATATATTGTTTTTTTTTTTTTAAGATTTATAGTTATTGAAAAATTCAAAGAAATAGATTTCAACAACTTATGAAACGTGTAAAAATACACATAACAAAAATCGGCTACGTAAGTTACTAGAATACTTTGTATTTTATATTTTATTTCTTATTTCATCTTTCTACGGTATTCTCAGGTTGTTATAAATGGAAAATACGTAAACACGAGTTTTTAACAATTATCGCGCTTTTACAACAATAAAAAATGTTATCAACACAAGATTATATTTAATTTACTTTTAAAATATTTTTAAAATTGTTAGATTTTCATCTTTCTTAACGTTTCATAAAAATGGCCTATACAATTGAAAATTAAAAATGAAGTGTACGACGTCTTCTATTATGTCAAAGGATGGCATAATGACATAATATAGTATTAACATATAAGTATAGACATATTAAAGGATGAAAATATTATTTATTTATTATTAAGTATATGATGTTTATATATCATACATACGTATATCATAGGCGGTGCAAATTTTAAATTTTCTCTTTAAATAAATAATATCTCTACAATATTGTCTTCGTAAAATCACAAAATATAATACATTTTTAAATTATTTATTCATGCATAATTTCTCCCTCTCTCTCTTTCTATTTCTTATATGTATATGAATATATTGGTAGAGCACAAAGTATAATATTAAAATAGAAAATATAAATATATTTTGTATCAAATAATTATTTATTTCTGTACTTCAATGAAATGTAATTATTATTTTATATAATATGATGTTTACATAAAAAGCATGGTTATTATTTATATTTTTTAAAGTGTCTAATCGAGGGTTTTTTCATAATTTACTTAAGTATACATATTTATTTAAATTTTCGTCTTTTTTCATGGTAAGTATTCGTTTTGAACATTTTAATAAACAATAATAAAAAAAAAAAAATGATCTAGTATCTACACTATAGACTAAACTATTTTGTTTTTATATACTGTTTATATTTTAGTCCTTTATAGTATTCACATGACTAGATGCATATAGATTATTGATTAAATTAAAATGAAGAAATATTAACTTTAAAAGTACAGAAAATAAATAAATTATTAAGACTAATTATTACTTATTCTAGAATTATAGATACTATACTAATATTGATTTTTTTATGTTAAATATGCACAACGACCTTATGTATTTAAATTACTTTAACTAAATAGGAAAAAAAACTATTATAACAATATACCTAATGGCATAATATTTTTCGTCTCATTATCCTACTATGTAAAATTTCGCTCACAAATATTACTCATCTAGTCTTTATAGTTAATAGTTATTACTGATATTGTTACTAATAGTTTACACTATAAAAAAAATTAGTAAAAATACTTATTATACAATTTTAATACTGGTTTTTGAACTGAAATTTCTAGATAAATTTGTATAATACATCTCAAATTAATTTTGGTGATATACCTAATATTAATATTATTATTAATTTAATAACTATAATGATAAATTCTAACTTATTATTAAGTCAATTGTAAAAAATAAAGTGACTGAAGAAATTTTTGTAGAAAACTTAAAGGTTTATTTTCTAAAAGTTTTATATTTTGATACTGTGAATACTATAAATATATCTAGAATATTTAGAATTCCATTCAGATATATAGGTAATATTATAATGAATATGAACTATGAAAATTTAATTAGTTTTCTTGGAATAATATTATATCTAATAATATTTGATATGAAATATTTGAATTATTATCTAATTACAATGTGTATTAAAAAAAATTGTAAGGATACAATTACCTTCAAAGGAAAAATCTTATATGAGAAACTTCACGTATCTGAAAATGTTAGTTTGTAAGTTGAGTTTGTAGTTGGTTTTTGAATGGTTTTAGCGGTAATTTTTTTATAATAAATATTTTTTTAATTACAAGGAAAAAGTGACTGAATATATATTGAATATCATATTGATATATGCTATATATGAATGGCATAAGTTATGAAGATGCATTTGTTATTAATATATAACTATACCTTTACTTACTACATTTAAACCACAGTCTTAAATAATAACTTTTATAGGTGTATCTAAAAATCCGTTATTTTAAGTATTACAATTAATTTAAAGTTGAATGAAAATAATATGTATATATTATGTGCCCTATACTACTATAAACGTAGATTTATACTGTTTGCATAGTGTTATACGTGAATATTATACTTTAATTTCATTATTATTTAGATATGTAAAATAAAAGTATTATAATAACGACCTTAATATACAATTGGATAAAGCATGTAATTTTTTTTTGTTTAGAATTTAATCTAATTTCTTTTTAGTTTTTCAATTTAACAATTTTAATCTCGTTAAAAAAAAAAAAAACAATAATAATAATTAAAATATTACAAATAATTTAACACAAATGTTGTATATATATGTAGAACTACTGTAAATATATAATTTTATGACCCATAAGGAACTCAGCATGCGTCCACATATTACATAATATACATTATTATTTGATCTCTTTATTATACAAAATCAAATTATACGTATGTAATAAGAATTTACTGCGTTTCGAGTTAACCTAGCATTACTAATAATTGTGTTGTTTTATGGGAAAACTGTTACCCAAAAACAATATCATTGCTGCCATTGTAGAAATTTTAAACCACTCGTATTGGCCGAAGAATAATATAATTTTTGTTTGTAGACACGTATATAATAGTATGGTATTCATGTGTACAATTATGAATGAATTTTTTCGTCAAAATGTCCCCCGGGGAATGGATTTTTTTTATCAGCACAATAAAAAACCCAACATCGAATTTATCTTTGCATCGTAGATTAACATTAAAGCCATGGATACACGAGGGATCAACCTCTATGTTTTAGTAGTACCATGGGAGTTGTAAAATACAAACTAAATACTTCAATTGGGGATTTTCCGGCCAGAAAATAAAAAATAAAACAATACGAACCGAACGTGCTTATTATGATTTTGTAAGATTTTATCATATGCCATAATTATAAATAACACGATGCGTATAGTATACATTTATGATTTGTTTTTATGTATTTATACATTCCTATGAATAGTAAGCAGCATACATTTTCGTACTTTGGTGGAAATAAAATTTAGCCATGACCAATATAAAATATAGTATAATGTATTTATTTCATGTACAAATTGAATAAAAAATTGACTAATATGACTAACATAGGCGTAAACATATGAAATTTGTACTGTGGGATCCATACGTTCAAATATTTATCATGTTTACAGAATGTTACCAATATCACATAGACACTAAAATTGTTTCATCAAATTTAATTATTATCGATTTAAAAAAACTATATTTAGATATAATATAGATAGTGTAGCTATATGTACACACTTTTTCGGGGAGATGGATTAAAGTAAATGTTTTCTAGTATAGAAGCTTTTGATAAAAAATATGTTATGGTTTATGGTACTAATTATTTGTAATTTTTTGATTTTCTAAAGTGTAACGAAAAACTGCCCTTTATAGACGAACGAAAATACGAAAAGTTGTTATAAATTAGAAAATAATAAATAAAATATGCACGGTTACGGATTGCATATTGGATGTATACGGATGTACATTGGTGATATATAATATATATAATTACCAAAAATACCGATAAACATTATAAATTTGAAGATTTAATTGCCAAAAACTTGAAATTTAAACCAAATATTCGGTATAGCACTTAGTATATTTAAGTAATTTTTTTTATTAGCCATAAAAATGTTAATAATAATGCTTATGTTATATACACCGAAGTTTCGCTCAGAAATTTTTTACATTATTTACTGTTTTCAAATTTAATATTATTGAGAGTTGTATATATTTAATAGAATGACCTGTTGTTTTGATTTTATAAACTTGAAGTATACTTAACATACGTCTTATACCTAGAGCAATAATATCCGGAATGCACCAGTGATTATAAAACTGTTTTTTTATTTTCGTTTTACATTCTCCATTGAATCAAAAAAATATAATATTATAAAGAAAATGTACGTGTTTAATGATTTAAATAATTGTATTTCTACATTAAATTATGTGTTGATACTTTAAAGCATATTTTTGTTTTATTCATAAATGTCAAAGATTATTTAATTACAAATATAAAAATTTTCCAATAGGTCGCGCCAATAAATATTTATAGTATATACTTTCATAAAGGCTTGTTTAGACGACGCGAATGTGATTAAACAAAGATTCAACAATATGCGACCAGTGTGTACGTGGGCGGCGTCTTCTCGCTTTATTCTAAAGCATATTTTTATTTATTCATTCCGACTGAGAACGTGGCAATCGCATAGAGAGCGAAAGCTGACGGCACGCCGTTTCGCCTGGCTTCGCGCATTAGATTCGCGTCGTGTGACGTGGCTTAACATATTAATTTATATTTTACACGATTTCCTAAAAAGTTATAAAAATATGTAGTTTTTATATTCGAAGCGAGATGTGATCGTTTAGGTACATGTCTAAAGCGGATGGAATGTATAAGGGAAGTTTTTCTGTTAAATGTAAACTTTATAGTAAAAATTTGCGTATAATTATTATACAGGGTGTTTCTGAAACACACCATTCGTACGAATACTCAGTGAAGTATGACCCAATGACGCAAGCTTTAACATTTTTTTTTCTACCTTTTAAACCTAAGTTTTTAATTTCTGTTCAATGTATTTTTTTTATAAATACACCATGATATTTCCTGCAAAATTCTTATACGAATCGATATGTCACATAATATTGCCTCGTTTTTGCGCATTTTTTAACGTTTTGACGCTCAATAGTATCGCTCGTTTTCGCCATAATGAATAATGTCATGTGACATATCGATTCATACGGGAAATTCGCACGAAATACTATGAAGTTATTTTTATTAATTAACATGAAATATTTATAAAACTTATGAGCCACAGTATGAAGATTTGGGAAAAGATAATAGATAAAAGGGTAAGAGGTGAGACAACTGTTACTAGAAATCAGTTTGGGTTTATGCCTGGGAGGTCAACAATGGAGCCAAT
>JAIPRL010009239.1:0-18140 GCA_025469235.1 Pemphigus obesinymphae | reverse complement strand
TATATATTAAAAAAAAAAAAAAAAAAAAAGAGTACAATTTCATCACTATTTCTAAGGACACTATAGGACAATGCAACAAAAAAAAAGTACTTTCCTACAAAAAAAAAAAAAAATACGTCATTAAAACTCGGTGTAAAATACTTGCATAATACAAGTATGTTCATTGTATTATAAACTCACTGTCAATATGATATTTTAAAACCCGAGTTCGGATTTTATAACATTTGTATACTTTTATTATTTATCGATATATTTACATGAAGTCATCATATCAAAACTGAAATTTGAATGACTATTTTTTTTTTTTACATATTTTAACAAATTTTAAGTCATTTTATCATTTTATACGAAAATTATACAAATGTCCAACAATCAGTGAAAACAAAGGAAACCACAAAATATTAAATTAGTAATTATTAAATGTAATCTATGTTTTTATTATCTACACGTGAATTTTTACTCGAACATATTAATTGGAAATAAAATACATAAAATAAATAAATAATATTTATAAATTAGAGGATAGATATTATTAAAAAAAAAATACATATTTGAAAACTATAAGTTACACTTTTTGGAAAAATTAAAAAATACCACAAAAAACAATAATTTTCAAAAATTTAGTATGAACCTATCTGAAACACGAATGTTTGTTGGTAAAGCACTGTTTCAAACATTTAAAAAAGATACAAATGCATTAAAATCCGAGTTCTATAGTTATTATTAATCTTAAAAAGTCTATAACTTTAATTCTTTACGCGTATGTACTTTTACTTCCCAACATATTATCTCTCATTTTATATTTTATTACATATTTCTGGCTCTTTTTAGATTTTAGTTCTCATTATAGAGTTTATCTAAAATAACTTTACCGTGCCAAATTATTTACTGGTAAAGCTATATTATAGTATATTATTTTATGGTCGATGTTGTAATATATTTAAATGTGAGAAATTACATTAAGGACCGGACAAAGTTCCCACAAATTGAATGATATTATTATAGCCATTTTGGCTAGCTATCAACGTTATTGCATAAATTTATTATTGAACATATTCACATCACTCGGTCAATATAGACTATAGAGTATCATTTTATCAAAGTTTTAATAATAAACATACAGCTATAATCATAATATAATAATATAATATTCTAAAAAAAGTATATGTACTTCTTATATATACCTATACTATATTTTTTATCGCTATAAACTGTAGTCATAAACATAATTTTCAATGCACTTAAAATAATATTAGCATGAATCAAGATCACAGAGGAAAAAAACGTCTTAAAAGGACACCTATTATACTCTCACAAAATGTATCCTTAAGTGTAATCCTGATTCACGTTTGTCTATTTAAAATAAATTATTAATAGGTAAATATTCTAAATATAGAATATGTAATTGTCTACCAGTCATTATTAAAGTGAACAATGGTGAATATTCAAATCAAAATGTTCGTTTTCTTATATTATAATTTTTAATGACATTTTTCCAACTCCAATTGATAATATGATGTAAAATTAATTATGATTTTTAATGTAAATTAATTAACCGATAACCTAACAATAAGTTCAGAATCAGATATATTACTTATTTTATATAGTACCTATATAATATTATATATTATTGATTTATCACTTAATCACCATATACAGGGGCGCCGGAACAACGGGAGCAATTTCTCCCACGGGAATAATTTCGTGGGGGCATAGCCCCCACGGTGATTTTCTGTTTTCATTTTTGATTTTAAATTCAAAAAATGTTTAAATATTAGTATATCAATGATATTACATATTTTATCATATATCATATAAAGAGACCGGATTTGTATGCAATTTCATTTATTTGTTTTGAGGGTATACAGCTCAATGGGAGTAAGAAATGTCGACGATTTGTTCAACAGTGAATGCATAGAAAAAAGTGTATAGTGCGTATGAATACATATTTTGTATAAATGTACCTATGATCTACGAGTATATTATTAGTACATATTATTAATATAATGCTATATTTTTCATTTTACTTCGTGCAAGTGGTAACAAATATTACGACAATTGCCTTTACCTTGAAAACTAAATATATTAGTTCATAGCCCGAATAGGCCATACCAACATTAAACATCGGTATTATTATAGATATGATTACTTGAAATTAGATGAATGTGAACAAACCCGTTATCGTGAAAAAATCATTATTTCGATTTAAGCGTTGTAATGTAATTTATACTGTTTTCCCCACTTAGAACACTTAGGAAATATAAGTCGATAAGTCGGCAAATCAAGGTCAGTTAGGAAACATCTTTAAAAAGTAAAGACTTTTTGTTTTTGCTTATTCGGTATATTTGGTCGTGTTTTACGATGCAAGGTTTTTTTCTGACAGTCGGAAAATTCCAAAAAAGTTAAAAACCTTTTTTTTTTTTTGCTTATTAGATGTTTTTAACTTTTAACAAATGTTCTGCCCCCACGGTTCAAAAATCATTCCGGCGCCCTTGACTATATAACGTAACCAACCGACAATGTTGATTTTTATGGTAACATAATATTATCCGTAAAAAATTATTATTCATATAATACTTAACGTATTAACGTACAAAATTACTACAAACCCCCAGTTTTAAAGAATTCTAAATAGTCAATTTTAAGAAAATTTTAAGACAAGTGAATAATCTAACAACAGACAAACATTCAAGTACATTTTAAAAATAATTTAGAAGTGGTCCTGTTTCAGTACATACCATTGTACTACTATTTATTGTTGTACCCACATTCACAATATTTATTTATAAAATAAATATATGTATATATTATATTATTTTAATGCTTTAACTTTTCTGATAATTAATATTCCGATAAATCTATCGATTTTATAATCGATTTTTAAATTCTAAAACTACTTTTTAAACCTCTTCGGTTTTTTTTTTTTTTTTTTTTTTGTGTATAATGTGTATAAACATATTATTTTGTTTATTTACCTATATACCTGCAGAAATATTTATCGTAAACAATATTATTAACAGTGTAGATGAAAATAATTCACGTGAATATATTGTAATTCGAAAATACCGAAGAAAAATCTAAAACCTCTGTGAGGAAAAGAAATTGGCAGTTTTCAGTGAAAGTTAAGATAAATCGGGTGATGAATTATTACGACTGAGCCAACAATCGCATTGATCCCAGATGTGCAAAAGTTGATCCAAGGCAACGACGTAAGCGTGACATCATTAGGAAGAAACGCCACCAGAATGGAACAACGTACGCCGATTTGTCCTTTATTCACATTTATTATATGATGAAAAACCGGATTCAGGATTGGGGTTTACATTTTTCATAAATAGAATAGGATATTATTCAAACGTCAAATGTTTTAAAAAAACCACTTTATACCACATATAACCAAATAGAAACACTAATTGAACGCATATAAGAGAAGCTCTACTTGTATGCAAAAAATATCCCTAGATACCACAATAAACCTTTACGTTTATTTCTTCGCCTTAATTCATTAATTAATAAAAAAAAATACTAATTAACTTTTGTCAGCGGCTAATGACTTCGACTTCAATTGCGTTCACCATTTTTCTATAAATTTCAATTATATTTCTTATACTAGATAGATTATTATATTTTCAAAATTCGAATACTTATAATACGATATAATATAAACTTCATAATGTTAAAAATACGTTTTCGAAATTCACCCGAACAATCACTATGTATGATAGCATTTGTTATAACAATCTAATCAGCTAAAAGTCCAGCCTGGAAACGCGCAACGTGTGATGCCAACATCGCAAAGTTACCATCGCAATATTCAATACCACAGCTCGCTTAGCACTAACCATGAAATCAATCAGGTAAAACAAGCATCCTGTGCGCCGGACTTTAATATGTAACGATTAAAATGTTAGTTCTATTACAAAATTTAGAAATTACATATTGTTCTCATTATATTTTACTAATATTTTAATAGGTACCTATTAGTAATATAGGTACAAAGCTATTTTATGAAAATAAACCATAAAGCATTCATATAATATGTATATGCAGTCAATTCATTTATTCAAAGCCAAATTGAAATTTCTTTTCTATTTCTTCCATAATATTTCTTAAATTTTAGATTCTGAACGTACAAGGAGTGTATTGGTTTTACGATGATATATTTTTAATTTTTTATGTAATATGTAGGTATATACTTTTTCGGGTAGAAAAGGTAAAGTTAGAGTTTACTACCTACTTATAATACAAATGTTTTTGATAAGAAATTCAATCTAGTATTTTCTAAGTATTTTTCAAAATCTTAATGAAAAACTATGAGGGAAATAATACAAAAAATTGTTATAAATTAAAAA
This sequence comes from Pemphigus obesinymphae, assembly GCA_025469235.1. Taxonomy (NCBI): domain Eukaryota; kingdom Metazoa; phylum Arthropoda; class Insecta; order Hemiptera; family Aphididae; genus Pemphigus; species Pemphigus obesinymphae. The sequence goes on along the minus strand of JAIPRL010009239.1, from coordinate 13,788 downwards.
ATATATATAGCAGTTATACCAACTACATATATAAACTACAGTCTGTGTTTTGCACTGAAGATGGAAACTTTGTTTCCGAAATACTGTACTTGCTTACAATAAAAAGTAATTTTTTGTGGATGTAAGTTTTATTTTATTTTAAATAAATTATCTACAAGTACTCATATATAAATACATATATAATTGATATATAATATTTAAAACTACCAAAATAGAACGAAAATTATTATAAATGGGAAAATTAAAATGCCAGAAACATGAAATTTACACAAAATATTTACTATAGCACAATGTATATTGACTTCGTACTTTTTATTAGCTATATAAATGATAATACTAATACTCATTACTCGTGTTATATATACTGAAGCTTTGCTCAGAATCGTTTTATCGAAATAAATTATTTATAATTGTTTTCAAATTCATTGTATCCACCACCAGTATCCTCTCTAACAAGTAAAGTGCTTCCACCCCCTTTATTTTTTTATATTCAAATGCATATATAATATATCAATAATATACAATTAATAAATTACCTATCCAGAAATTTGAATTACACATAAAAAAACATTTAATAGATATAAACTATAAGAACTCTGATTAAGTCTCAAAAATACAACTAAAACTAAATATGTTTTTTATTGTTTATTAATTACAGGTTATAATTTAGGCTCGTTGTGTTGCTGAGTTGTAGTAGTAAAGTACAAAATATTTGTTATTATATTTAAAACTTTTTTTCCTATGAATATTTCTAAAAAAATACATAAATTCTAAAAAAAAAAAAATGAAGTCCGGTCAAAAGAAATTGGGAGTACTTCGTTCATTTTGTTTATACTAGTGTTAAATATATAATGAATTTAAAAGCAATATTATATCATTTCTTTCTATAAAACGATTTTGAGTGGAGCTTTAGTAATTGTTTTTTTAAAATATCAGTTACCATAAAAACTACCATCAAAAACTAACAAATAAAGTCATTGCTCCAAAACTCCTACTCAACTTCTAACCGAAAAAGTGTATATTATGTACCTACATTGTATACACAAAAAAATATAAAACACATCATACATTCTTCGCTTCACATTTACAATTTCAAAATAAACGTGTAAAACATTCTAAAAAAAATAAGTAAGTAAATTAGTAGGTACTATTTGTACATATTGAAATCCGAGACCTTATGATTGGGTATATTTTAATTTCATAATTTTACCATCTACCTATGTTATTTATGTAATTAAAATTTTTAATTAAGTATCTACTTGCCTAGAAAAAATTGCTTCAACTCCAAAATTTTTAAAATCTACTCTAATATTGATTCAAATATAACGAACGTATATAAACCGTTTTCTGTGGAAAATAAAAAGAAATAATAACACTATTTTTATTTTAGTATAATTGATTGTAAACACAAAATAAGAACACGTTAATAGACTTAAAACAATTATTTAAAAGTTGTAAATTTAAATATAAATATGTCAAAACTCGTGTTTTTGTACATATACGACACACGTGTATGATTGACAATAAATAATAAATTATAGATTGTTTCCTGTTCAACAGATAATATTTAAATATTTCAAACGATACAAATCTATAAAATAATATTGAAAATAAAAATATTTCACTAATTAAATATTTTATATTCATAGTTAATATTTATATTATTTATAAAATCATAACATTGTATGTTAAAATTACGTTGTAAACGTAAAATTACAGCTAAAATTGTACTAAAAATAACTTATATAATCAAAGTAATAATCAAACAAGGATAATAAAATTTAATCTAAAGTTGTTCAGACAAGTACAATAAAAGATAGTTTATGAATGATCCATAATGTAAACATAATGTTGAAAAAATAACTATAAATGTGTTTGAGATGAGTATTAGGTAAACTATTACAGAAAACTATAAATGGAGAATAACCAGATGAATATATGGAATATAGCCAATAGATTAAAGTCCTAAAAATAAATAACGATAAGTTAATGAAAATTACATGAGACATGCAAACTTTATACGTAGGTACTTTCAAAACTAAGAAAAAAGTTTGAGTAATAACATATTTAGTATACCTATAGATATATTAAAGTAATTTAAGACTTAGTGACTTTTAAGGAAATAAAGACAAAGAAACTAATAAATATATATAAGCCAAAAAAAAAAAAAATATAGAATTAACTACAATTTACGCTATAACAAACATAATAGATTAAACAAAAAAAGATAGAATTTAAAACCCAAAATTGATAAAAATAAAAACCAATTTATTACCTATGTACGCATATATACTTAATATAAAATATCTACCTATACATTTTCTAGGATAAATAATGAATAAAAAAATATATTTATTAATTATTTATATTATGTTGAAACATTGAAATCAACATTCATGTTCAATTATACACAAAAAATGACATTTTTTTTTTAATAGTGCATTTATAACTTATAAGTGATAAAATAGTTTTAATTCTTAATGTTACATTTAATCTTATTTAATCTTTCAATAGAGATAATCAAACCTCTTCAAATTATTAAATAAAAACAACCATAATTATCATTTATAAATATTAAATACCTTTATTTCATACGCTGAATGCTAAGAAAGAACAACAATTTACTCAGACTTCATAAAAGTATAAAAATAATGTTCTTGACATTTTAGAATTGCGGTCGGTAAAGAATTGGTGTTTCACCCATTAGTCGCTGGATAGGATGTAATACTGTAGCAGTGTTGAATTTTACAGTAATGATTTTTGTTATAATCGGTAGTTTTCTCTTGCGTTTAAAAAAACTACTGAAAAAATCAAAAAAAATCATCTTTCAAAAATATCTATACCATCTAGAAAGAATTTACAATCCAAAGAGCCCTTAACCTGAAAACTCCTACTCGACTCCTTCTGTACCTGAAAATAATTAGTTAATTAATAAACAGCATTATTAAACTATAATACATTTGTAACTTCTCTCAGAAAATAAAATGATAAGAAATATTATTAAAACTAATAAAGTCTAAAAACTTAACATAAAAATTACATTTTTGAACTCTTATTTGACTTAGAGAATTTGTGATAGAGAAGACATAGAGAATTATGATCTCTAGGAAGCTACTTCCTAGAGATCATAAAAAAATTTACAATTTTGTCAAATTCTATATTATTCGTATATAGTTAATAATTCAAATTTAAATCAATATATATAAAGAACATCGGGTACCTATAATTATATTATGTTCAAAGTGATTTACGATGAAATATCAGTAATGATCTATGTTTTACAAAGCATTAACTTACAGGTATATATGAATATTAACACTGAATACATATATGTTATACAACAACTATTTTGATAAAGTTATACATTTTCACAGATTTTAATTTGATTTAATTCTATGATATAGCAGTTTCTACTTCATTACATTTTATTCGCTCCTTAACACATAACGATTAGGTTAAACATTATTGACACACAAAAATGATAAATTTGATATAATATGCGATAAAAAAAACAAAAACGTTGCACACGTGTAATTTATCAATGCATATTTTATTTTATGTGATCATGGCATATCTTATATGGCGTAAATTAATCAGGTGGAAAACATTTTTCAGCAGATAAATGTAAACAAAATTAAGTATATGGTAGGTAATGTAAAAATACTCGTATAATTTATGATATTAAGTGAACACATATAAGTATCAAAACTTCAAATTATTCGAATTCAATCAATACTTATTTTTGGTTTTTTTTTTTTTTCAAGATTTTAGATTTTGAGCATAGCAATGGAACTTTACAATGACGTTTATTTTTATGTACACATTTTCGTTCAGAAGCTCAAATGTGAATATCTGATTGTTAAATAATATATAAAATTATATAATATATACATTACCTATATTATATTATATATAACATATAGGTATGTGTGTGGGAAATCCGTACAATTAAACACTTAAACGGAATGACACGTAATTTTGCATAGAACTTTGTTTGTTAATCGTTGTCATCGTAATTTTAAAAATGAACAAAATTATAAAAATATTTTTCCATCAATTTTTAAAATAATTAAAAATATATAGGTATTTAAAGTTATATCTATGATATTAAACTGAAATAAATAGTTGGGTTTTAACATATACAATTTTACCAATTGTATTACATAATAATAAGGAAATATCAAATTTTAAATTGTTTACTTATAGCCCAAAAGTAGTCAAAACTTTTGAAACATATACCAATCGCAATTTATTAGTACAGTAAATATTTTATTCGAATTTCAAATGTACAAAACTATTATTATTTGAATTACAAAAAATAACAAAAATTGATTTGGCTACATACAATATCCCCTATATTTTTTTAGCGTTACTTGATAACTATTTTCCCTTACGAATTGCCCGAAACTGGAGTCTGGAATTGAAAATTTACATTTATATTCTAAAAGTACTATCTAGACAAAAATTTCTAGGTATCAATAAGTCCTCACAAACTCTTTAAAATCTCCACTACTACAAAATGTACCTAATACAAAAACTTGTCAGTAGAATTACTTTTGAGTGCAATTCGTATACATCGGTTTATGTATTTTATCGGAAATAATATTGTTACCTAATTAATTAATTTTAAAAATATTTCATCTACGGCGGGAACTAGCGTTTTGATTTTTAGAAGATTGTTCGCTCCTAAAGTGTTTCCGATAAATAGGTTGATTAAGTAAATAATCCAAAAATTACTATTCTTGGATTTTTATAAGAACTTGAACCTCGCTTAGCTAGGTTCACGCCTGAGTATAACGGGTTTTATACAACGTCACAACTACATATCAATATAAATCCAATCAACATTTTAAAAAATGTTATTTTTAAATAATTTTAAATGCATAACTATGAGATGTAAAAATTATAGTATAGGTACCTACCTACTCTGTGAATCAGTGAGTCAGACTTAAATGCTTAAATACGAACTCGTCACAGGTATTATATAACACACAATTTAATTTAATATTCCGATCTATAATAGGCTGGTATATAATATGTAATTCAAACAAACAAAATAAAAATTATAATAAATATTAAATAATAAAAGTTATTATGATAAGAAAATGTATTACGATTTCGTCCACGTAGGCACCGTATAAATCGGATAAAAACAGTTGCGAAAAAATTGGCGTAGTAGGATTCAAACTGGTGTAAATTGTAAATTCATAATCTAATATTCCAGCTACCACTAAACTACCTATTCTAGATGATAAAGCCGTCAAAATGTCTCGTATTTAAACTATACGGATATTAGCTAATGATAACGACACCGTATATTGACAAACAATATACTGTAGAGTATGAATATACACACATTCATTTTTAATAATAAAATCCGTTTTATTAGAGAAAATACAATCGAACGTTCAATACCGCACACTTTTATATAAATTGATAAATGCACACTTATTCCAAAATCATACTGGTCGATTCTGCACACTTTAAAATATTATATCAATACCGTACACTCATATTTATACTCATTGTACACATAAACAGTATTTTTCATCTGTTACTTACTCGACGTGGTGTTTCACATCAAATCGAGAGATATTTTCAAATAAAACCTTTCGAATGATCGGAGCGAATGAGTGACCCTTCCAGGTTTATAGACATAACCGAAAGAAATACTGCACTTAAACTGTATTACTACATTACGTTTACTACATAATATATATTTTACATAGATAATATGTAATATATAAATGAAAGATAATTTATATTTATTTTTACACTTATGAATTATTTGATTCATTTTTATATTTATCTGTTATAACTATAGTATAATATTTAAAATACAAATTCATCTATATTTTGTTTATATTTGAATTTTAAACTGCGTCAATCAAATGTATGCAGTTTTCGAGGGACGATCGTTCACCTCGAATAATTCTCGCTTAAAAAAAGAAAAAAAAAGTAAGCAGAAATAATTTATGAAAAGTGTGCATATTTAACGTTAAGTTTAAACGACGCCCAAACAACTCAGGTTTAAAAACCCATATTTTTCGGTTTTGAGATGGTATACAAATATTCAATATTCGATTACAAATATGTACAAATGGAATAACAATCGTTGACCTAGTTTTTGAGTAGGTACAGGGATTATCAATAGCGACTCGTGTTAAGAAGCACAGACGCACGTGCATCGCCTAAAATTTTAGTATTAATTAGCGTGTTTTTATACATGCAATTAATATTTATTCACCCGTGAATATTATTATTGTACATAATATTATCACGCATCGCACCGCTGTATTGTTGATTGCTGTCGGTAGCCGTTTGGTCGAGGCTATAGATTACATATAGTGGTCTCGGGCCTCGACCAATGTCGCAATACTGCCGCAGCGCTGTCCGTTGCGCACACTTGAAAAATGCATGTTCGATGCGCTGTTTACTCACTCGCAGTTGTATTTTATTCCCTCTCTGGGGAAAAATACACCATGTAAATTATATAACATAACGCACAAAAATAGTTTGAACAACCAACTATGTATATCTAACTATTCTGTGGTCGTATGTCGTAACGACGTTTGTTGTTTGGTAAAGTTATTACCTACCCATTTTCAGATGTTATCAGAATATCACTTATCTAGGTAAATTGAAGATAAATTGAATTATGTTTTATATAATAAAAAGGTATGTTCTTAATAATATCACGTTCGTTATTACAGTAGTACAGTAGGTAACTATTATATCGACATTTTAGAAAAAATAACATAATATAATATTGTTAATATATTTGTTATTAATCCGTAGTATTTATTGGTTGTTCATCACCAGATATTTCACCCACGAGCCACTACTGGTGATTATACAAAAATCGTAGTGCTGGTGTAAATATATAACCTGAATTTAAAAAAAATTGTATTTTACCGGTTTATGATAGAGTACGAATTTTGAATTAAAAATGTATATAAATGGAATAACTTGTCTATTCATATAATTTTCCAAAATTTTAGTGCTAATGAAACGCATCTCATCGGTAGCATGTAATCCAATCCCGGAGAAGCGTACTAGATGTCATGGACGATGTCATTGACACGTGAAGGACCGGTTCAGTCAGGTCTCGACCGATAGCCGGCGATCCAAACCGCGACAGTCGAATGGACTTTGACCGTAACCGCCTAGCGTGAATCTACCAACGTGCAGCCTTTGACCTATAAACACGTTAAAAATGCCGTCACAATAGGATACTCGAATTGTCTGGATTTGATTCTGTGAGTAACTGGAGGCGTGAATCCAATGTCATAATTTATGACCATGATCTGGCTCAATCGAGATCACTAGTGAGAATTGTATTTTACTTTTGATACTGATTACTACAACTATATAATGATAATATACGATTCATAAAAGCACAAGCCGTACAAAGAATGAATCATAAATTGCCAATATACTACTCTTTAGAATGTTGAGTGGTTGTTGTTGTTGTGTGGTGTAAAGGGAATTTTAAAATTTTTTTTTTTTTTTGTTTATTTTGCGTCAACGTGTTTTAACAAATATTGTGATTATACAACAATAATAATAATATTGATACAAGACCACTTACTAATTACTTTAAAAATATATTTTAATATAAAAACATTTTTAATTGTTAATTTTAAGTTTTTTTTTTTATTTCCTTAAAATTACCTATAGTTATAATTTTGAAAATGGGATGTGTTGTGACTTTTTCATATCTATAGAAGTGTATCGGACGGGAAAATGTTTGACGGAGAAGAGTTTTATACCCAATTCCAAAATTGTGGTTACAAAAAATTACAAATTCCTAAAAAATAGATTAATTTGAGAATAAAATTGTTTAAGTGATCGTGTGATACTTATACCTTCCTACGTACAAAATATTTTAAATTAAAAATCGTATGGATTTAAACCCATAATACAATACCATTCTCATTGTACATTATTCCTTAACACGGGGAAAAGGACAATTAATGATCTCTCGATCGCAGATTTACACCTCCTTTTATAGGTGTAATAAAACGTTATTCATTTGTCGACAATAGATGTATCGTGTAAAATCGAAAACCAGCAGTATATATATATATATATACATAACACATGGGTATATGTGTGTAGTACCTTCTATATAGCTCGCAGTACTTAAAGTCAATTAGTTACTACACAGACGGGGTGAAAAATGCACTGTCGGTCGTTCATTAGCCGGCACAGACACGTCGTGATAAGGCAGTAGAACGGGGAAGAGATAATGTGTGAGCGAAGCGATGGCATTGCACCCACGTTAATTCTCAGCGGACAGGCGATTTATCAAAGGCTGGCCGGGATTGCCAAATCAATCTTGCCAGGTAACTTCTGGCAGACTTTTTGGACAAATATCAGTTGGCAAAAAAAAAAAAAAAAAAAAGAGAGAAGAAAAAAAAATGGAAACGATATTGATTCTACGCGGACGTCAAAAATTCAGGACCCGCCGAAGATTTGTGTGTACACACGCCATCGGAATGATAAATGTGACACACGACCGTATATATATATATATATATATAATATAACCACACGGGGCTTGTATATAACCACGGTTAGGTAAAATAATATGCGTATTCACCATATTCATTCCTATGCACGAACGACTACAGTGTTCCCTATCTGTTTTTCTGATACAGGCCCCGTGATTCCACACGATAATATAACACACACACACACACACACACACACCGGCGAGGATTGTTTTCCGCAGCTGGAAGTTAAAACGGCCTCAACGGAAGAAAGTTTGGCCGCCCCCGGGGGTTGATTGTGCCGGTGCTCCGTTGAATACGAAAACGGGCCGGCGACAGGGACGGCGACGACGACAAGGACTACAACAGGACGCAGGATGCGAGCACCCCTGAAATAAGGACGTACGGCAGGGACGGCAAGACGTTCCAGTCGACCAATCAAGTCGTGTCTTTTCTTCGCCTCCGCAACTGTACACGTATATATATATATATATACGATAACGGCAGGCAGAAGGAATCCGTGGACTGCTTACTAAATCAATTGTACGTATACCCTGTGTGCGTATGTCGTCGTGCCGAGGATCGTATATATAGCCTGTGTGTGTGTGTATATATAGTCGAAGGGATAGGTGTACGTGTAGACGTGGACCCCCTTCTAATTAACGGTAATCCTGTTAACCGTACGCACACTGGACCCAGGGATTCTCCTGGTAATTATTGGACTTGCACGTGTTTTACGTACTGTATACTACGACGACGACGACAAGACCTTAATTTCTATCTATATACGTACCTACGCCCATGTGTATTCAAGGAAACTTATCTATATATATATATATATTATTTTGGAAGTGTAAACATGATGTCATTGTCGTAAATGCATACCGTAGTTTTGGTAATCGAAAAATACACTAATATATAATATAATATATAACTTTATAATACGTTTCAAAATTAATTTCAATGATGGATTTTGAAAATGTTATGGATGATAAAACTATAATAACTACATTATTTGTTAGTTATCAAAACAATTATTCTACTACGCATAGCATTAGAAATGCTTGAAAGTGTTTTTCACCGTGTTTTGAACGAGCGTTGCGTCCTCTTGAGGGTCACATGTGCTATGTGTGATACATGATACGAGACTTTCAGTAATCGTTGGTATTAATATTTAAGCGCTAACTTTTAATAATGATAAAAATAGGATGAATGCAAATGTATCGATTATTACATAAAGTAGGTATGATGATAAATTAGACTAGAATTATTTAGTAAATCATAGCATAAAATGGACCCAACAATAGACAATTATTATGTAATAACTATTTATATAAAAATTTAACTATATTTCAAAATAATTTTTCACAGAAACACATGATTATAAGACAATGTCAATATACCTCTCCTCAATTCGCTCATAATTTAAAAATATGTTAAATCTATATACGTATATATTATACACACTCGACAACTATCATTTGTGAATTACTTCCACGTTCCACGGAACATCACGTGAAATATTTACGAAGAGTTACATGGCGAACTTAAATAATTACTGAAAGTTAAGCAAATTTAATATTCCTATTCTCTTATTATAACAGTATATGTACGGGGGATAATACATATGAAGAAAACGTTATGCATATAGGTATGCAGCTGAATGGAAATTTCCGGGTTGAAATTTTACTCTAATTTCTCGGGCTACTATTTATTCAGCCCCTTTTCGACCGAATTAGATCTACTGTGTATAACTAAATTTTTACTATAAAATATTTTGTTCTTTGAATTTCCCATAACTTTTAAATACATAAATTGATAAAAAAAAAAAAAAAAAAACTGAAAATTGTATTAGGTTTTAGGTACTTATATAAAAATATTTTATTAAACATGAACTAAATTAAATCACAGTGTCAAAATGTTTCTAAATGAACAAACCCGACTATAGTTTAGAATAATTTACACACAAAATATAAATTTACTTTTGAAACTGGTAGGTATAGGTATACCCTTTCCACCAATAAATATGTGGATAATATTTACTGCATGTGCATACATTTCAACTAATATTTATGTAAATTATTAGATATAATAAGGATAAGTAAATTTAATTTACTAGAAAAAGATACATTTTAACTTGTATACATAAATAACAGATACATTTTGAACATTAATAAATTTAAATTTAACTATCTACTTATAGGTACTTCATTGACTATAAAATTTGAAAGAATATTATCACAAATTTTGTATGTGCATGCATATTTCAGTTTTTCTTTTTAGCTTTTATACAAATAAAAAATATACTAAAACACGTTGAATTAATTTATAAGTAAAGTATAAGATCAAGATTAAATTATTTATTATTTCAATTATTTACCAGTTATTTTTATTGCCATATTTATATTTGTCAAATTTATTCTTAATTAAAAATTAATAGTAAAAATTATTTTAGTATACTAACTTTATTTTACGATTTAAAACATTACAAAGACTTTAAATTTGTTCTCGAGAAACTCGTAAATATACGTGTTTTACATGAAATATAGAACGTGACATTAAATTTCATTACATACGTTATGTTCGTATTAATAATACCAAACTAATCTAAATTTAAAAAAAGTTTCTTCTAACAGATATGGTAAACTCGACTTAAGGCTACAAACAATTAACACATAAACATAATCTATAAAAATTGATTTTCTTTTTGTGATCTTTATTTCTAAGTCATGTTGAGTCGAGACAATGACTATGGCTAAAACAATGGCTTGTACATATAGCTTATAACTGTCAAGGAGATAATTATAATTATTCTACGAAAATAAAAAACATACAGAATTCAAAACTTCTAAACCAATATAGAATTGACTATAGAACATTGAAGTCATTGGACCTTGAAGAAGTCAGTTTTATATTTCTCCAGTAGATAAGTAAATTTCCATAAATTTAAAGAAAAACTACCAAAAATTACCAAAAATGTTTATAAATTAAAGAATAATAATATCAGAGACTTTAAATTTACCAATTATTTACTATAACAATAATAAATTTACGTGATACCATTTTCAAAAGTTTTTGACCGCTTTTTGGTGAACTATAAAAAAATTTTGAAATTTAATTTTTGTTTCTAAGCTCAGCGAAAGAGCTAGTGATACAATTTACAATTTTGTAAATATAACATATAATTTTATTTTTTGATGGAAATAATTGATCGTGATGTGACGTTAAATATAAATATTTGTATAAATTGAAAATTTTAAATAAATCAATGGTCAAATCATTTACACATTCTTTTAAACAAAATAGATAATATAAAAACATGATATAAATAAACAATAATAATTATTTTTGAGGTACCTATACCTATTTGTGTGTATACACAAATATAAAATTATAAACTATTTTAATGTGTTGAACATAAAGTAACATTTCTAAAGTATAATATAACCATATTAATAGGTAGTAGATACTTATGTACGAACATTATTTCAATTTTTATTTTCCATTTTCAAATTGTAATACCTACGTTTTTAGGTACCTACCCACTTGTTAAATTAAAACATCACTAACTAGTTTTTATTTAAAAATAGCATATTTCATATTTTCATCATAATAAAATATATATAAAAAAACCAATAATAATATTTACAGTATATATTTTATACCTTAACGTGAAGTATTGTAAAAATCCTCTTTAATTTTTGGTCGGACACGTCGAAGACGTGAAAATCTAAAGTGCATCATTCAAAGTGCATCATGTATAAAATGGTTAAATTCTATATTCCTGTTGACGTTTTACCAATAGGTATATACTTACATAGATACAATATTCGTACAAGGTTAACATGACATTCACAAAAATATGACTACATTTCCGTGGAAAAATACATTTTTAATCAAAACATATTTAAATTAAATTACATATCAATTTCAATCTACAATTTTTTGTTGATTATACGATTAATCGATAACTATTAACATCAGTGCTCGAAATGGGCCGGAACGCACGGGAATGACGTTCCGCTTCGTTACATTAGCCTTCGGGTCCGTTCCGGTTGGTCAATATTAGTATTTAAGAATTTCGGATCATAAAAAATATTTAGTTATTGAAAAAAAAAATATGAAGAATTGTGTTCTTTCGGACGCATGTAAAATCTTGAAAAATAATCGCACGGGCCGTAGAACTCCGGAATGTATATATTCGGACTATATTTTCACGGACCGCATAGATATCTGGACCGTATTTCGCCGGAAAAAATTAAAAATAGTGCGTGTTACGGTAGTCCCGAACCGTAGAATTGCAAAAAAATATAATTAAACAGTATTGTCGCGGACCGTAGAATCCCGGAATTTCAAAAATATTCTAACCGCATTATTGCGGAATGTAAAAATGTATATACAGTGAATCCTGGCTTAACGGACACCCGTATATAATACGGACACATCTCTCAACGGACAAAATAATAAGGTCCCAGCAAAAAAAAATGGGTATTTCAATGTATTTTTGACCTGTGTATATAACGGACGCGGACAGTAATATTTTTTTGATAACGGACAACAAAGTTGAACATATTAAAATTTAAATTTTAACATATTAAAAATAAAATAAAAATAATTCGTACATACGACCGTTTAATCCTATATGGCCGATAACGATAATGTTAATCGGATGGTTATTTGTACATAAAATATTATCTTAACTTATCTTATCTTCACCAAAAATAAATGTTATTACGTACTTATATGCCGTATATACACGTGTGTGTAAAGACCGTATTCTAAATTAAAATTGTTCAGTTTCGATTCGAAAGCTTACGCGTAAACACGTTACTTGTTATTTGCAATGGCACCTCATGTACCACGGAAGTCATTAAATTTAAAACAAAAAGTAGAAATTATTCAGCGTAGAGACTCTAGAAATTTATCAATTCGTAAGCTCGCTGAAAGTGCAATATCATGTATGTACAGTTAATTATGTATATCTCTACCTATGCAATATGGATTAAAATTAAAAATATTACATTTATTATTTACTTTATTTGTTTTTAGATTCTGAGCGTAGCGAGGAAGCTTATGGTTTTACAATGATGTTTATTTTTTTTATTTTTTTTTTTCTGCCAGAAGGAGTGCTCCGATCTTTACACTCATACCCAGTTTCCGGTAGCAAATTGCATCTAGTTGGTACTTTTGAGAGATCATTTTTCGATTTTCATAATAGTTTTTTAATGCGTAAGCAAAAACTACCAAAAAATTACGAAAAATACGATTTTGTAAAATCGAGAATTTTAATTTC
>JAIPRL010009238.1:885-18141 GCA_025469235.1 Pemphigus obesinymphae | reverse complement strand
CAAAAAAAAAAAATATTTTGAACCTGATACTTAAAAATGAACCCCAAAAATTGAATCTAAAACCCATTAACCGGAAAAAATTTAACCCGAAACCCGTCAACTGAAAACAATTTTAACCAGTTTTAAATCCGAAACCCGTAACCCAAAAAAAATATTAACCGTTTTTCAACACCGAACCCGGAATCCGGAAAAAATTAAAACCGTTTTTTAACCACGTATCAGAAACCTGGAAAAATTTTAACCGGTTTAAACCCGTAACCCGAAACCCGAAAAATTTTAACCCGTTTTGACTCCCTGATATAATCATACTTGTAGTATACAAGTATGATTATTTTAAGTTTACAAATAAATAAATTGTATAATTTATTATTCAACAAATGTAAATCATAGAATAAAAGTATAAAATACAATAACTACTAACACAATGCATTGCGACCCATATGAATAAGGAGATATCACTGAATGCAGATTAACAATAAACAATTAATATTCTATGCTACTGATGTCAATATTTTAAATTAGATTAATTATTATTATTATATTTACAATCTAAACATATATTTAAAAATGTATAATTTCTTTTATACCATTAATCACATAAACCTATACAAAAATTTCTCATAAAAAATGCATATAATATGTTTAATACCCAATAAAATCTTGCACTGAAATGTGGAACTTCTATATATGTTTCCCTATGTCGGGTGTAGTGTTTCGACACAAAGATGTCACAGCAACAATCAAAAATCGCCATGGATAATGAATAATGAATATTTTTACATTCTGTTATCACAATAAATTTTATTATAGTTTAATGTATCAAAATCAATAATAAAATAAAATATAATTTGTAGGTGAATATTTTAACTCGAACTCCCATATTTTAAAATAAAAATATTAACCCGAACCTCTGAATTTAAGATTTTCAGACTCTTCTCTGTAAAACTACTTTTCCCTGTACCAGTGGATATTATTGTGACAAAAAAGGATAAACTAATTTTGGTTTGTACAGAAGTAGGTATATTTTTAAATTGCACTTAATATAGTGAAAACATTTTACAATGTCAAAAAAAATTTCATAATTTAATTGTTGGTAATTTCACAAAGTGCACAAAATAGGCACCTACTCATAAAATGAACATCTTTAAAAAATATATTTTTACAATGTGGAAATATATATATTTAAATATCAACAATTGTTGAGTGAAATTCTATTTTGTGTTTTTGTAAAAACTTATTTCTTGAGAAGCATTTTTCACAGATGTCACATTTAGACACTCTTTTAATTACAGGTCCCAGTTCATGACACTTACTCAAATGTACCTTAAGATTTGCCTTTCTTCTGAATATTTTGGTACAGTGAAGACATTTATACTCACATATTGTGTGTTTTTTTGAATGTAACCGTAATAAATCTTGATTTTTAAAATTACAACCACAATGATGGCAAATAAATGTACATGGAGTATGAATGGACTTATGGAGCCTGAAATAAAAAATAATTTATTATAAAATAAATATATAGGCATGACAAAATAGATAGGTATGTCGGCAACAATACGAATTTTAGACCTATATGCGCATTCCCACTTTTTCCCATTAATTAGGTTCTCCGTTTTTCATTCAATTTTGTGGTGACAGCTTGGAAATGCATGCTAGATATAATTCCTATTGTAACCAATGAGAGACGGAGAACTTAATACGCGGTAAAAAGTAGGGATACTTCACAGAGATGTGCGTATCACAATGTTGCTGACATACCTATCTATTTTGTCATGTATATAGGTAAGTATATAAAAATATTAAATAATAAGCACCTAGGTGGGTATATTATAAACGCAAATATCTTACTTGAGATTTGTTGTAATGGATGTAACATAATCACATTGATCACATTGATATAAAGCAACCTTTTGATGAACAAGACGGTTATGTCTGCGTAATGATGATGAAGTTGCAAAGCATTTTCCACATACCTCACATGAATGTTTTTTGACTAATGAATGAGTATCTTCATGAATTTTTAAAGTATATGAAGAAGCAGCATTATAACCACATGTCTGACAAGTGTATAAACCCATATGAACATTCAAATGCTTATCAAGAGTTTTTTGTAAACTGAATTTTTTTTGACACAAATTACATCCAAACAATTTCTCTCTATGAACTTTCTTATGTATTTCAAGCCGTCCATTAGACAAAAACAACTTTCCACACTCATCGCATCGATATTTTTTTGGCATTTCACTATGCACCTTTGAATCATGAACGATGAGATCGTTGAACTTTGTAAACATTTCTGAACATATTTCACAATTATAAGTTTTGCGCTCATATCGATTATATTTACTCATTGATTTTGAAATTTCTGTTGTTGAAGTAGGTTTACTATTATGTTTTGTATTTTTATTTTTCCTGGACTTCATAGATATAGCTTTAGGATTCCACCAATGAGCTTTCTTGAAAGAAAAATTATCGTCCTTTTTGCTTAAAACACTCAATGCTATATCCATACATTCCTCGCCAGATACAGATTCGATAAGTACATCTTCGGATGGCTGTACTTTTTTCGTACATTTTGGACCAGATAAATCTGCACATGTAGGTTCAATGTCATCCCATTGTTGTAATATATTATTCCATAAAGAATCGTTTTCAAAAACTCCGAAGCTCAAGTTGGACATTGGTGACATTTGAGAAGGTGTGAAACCCATAGTTCCTAAATTTAATTCAGAATTGAACTGAAAACCAATAGATGCATATTATGTGAACAATAATAATAAATATTTGTAATTTTTAGGAAAATAATTAGACAGTTACCACTGAATCAGACTCATTATTTTGTATGAATTGTTGTATGAAGGCATTAGTATTATCACACAACATCTTGAATTTGTTCCAGGAATCCAAGCATAACAAACAACTGGCACAAATATCTGTTGGCTCATTGTTGCCTACTACTACCTGCAGATATTGATAAAAAAAAATTACAGGGACATAGGTAGGTCGGCACCTAGTTAATAATTCAATTTTAAAATTTACCTCAATTTGTACACATCTTTGTATGGTCACTTCTAGATCTTGTCGTTCGTATAACGATGTCATTTCACAATGTCCGTCATCCTCACGAAAACACAAGCGACAGACTTTTTCAAAATCTATTAAAACTGGAGCCATTTTTAAATAGGTATTTTATAAAACTGTACCTATGTATTTTATTTAAACTGGTGAAATTCGCTGTAATGTAATCTTCACTATAATTTTACCAAAAAAGATTCAGTTTCACACAATTGTATGGTAATTCCGAAATTTAATTAATTAATTCGGTAAAATAAAGTTAATAAAGTAATATATTACTTTAATAATTAATACTAATATACTAATTTCAAGTGACAAAATATTTGTGAATTTGTATCACACGACCATAACAAAGTATTATAAAAATATTACTTTGTTATGGTCAAGATCACGACGACGACGACGACACTATCATAGATTCAAGAATAAACGACCGGCCAATCTAAATCAAAATAAAATAAGTATTCAAAGAGATAAATTTTGTCATGCCGCAGCCTGTATAGGACGTGCTACAATTCTTTATGTTACAAAAGCCTACAAAACTGATAAGTGTCAAAATATGATAAGAACTGTGATTTTGAAATTAGTGATTGATAAAATATACTTAAATAATATAATAAACGAAGTTTTGCCATCGGTTTCCGTAGTGTAGTGGTTATCACGTGTGCTT
Organism: Pemphigus obesinymphae; assembly: GCA_025469235.1. Taxonomy (NCBI): domain Eukaryota; kingdom Metazoa; phylum Arthropoda; class Insecta; order Hemiptera; family Aphididae; genus Pemphigus; species Pemphigus obesinymphae. The sequence continues at coordinate 14,393 of JAIPRL010009238.1, read as the reverse complement.
CACACGCACAAGGTCCCCGGTTCGATCCCGGGCGGAAACAATGTACTTTTTTTTTTTTTTTTACTCGCTATTTATTTATTATTTTATTCTACAATTATATCAATATACTTTAAATACTGCAATAACGTTTTAAAATTAATAAATAATACTATTTTTAAATAACATCCAATTGCTTATTAATTAATATAATAATTAAGGTATGCACTTAATTGCACTAAAAAGTGTTAACTGTTAAATTGACCAAGAAAACAAAATTAATTGTAATATTGCATTAAAATGAATCATGAAATGAATTATTATAAATTATAATTTTATTATATATAATTAAGTACAGAGTATGACAAAGTTCATAGAGGGATTTTTAAATGGATATTAATGAAGAAAGGATTACTAAAGTGCAGTGTTGTAAAGTATATATGAATACAAGTATACTCTTTAAATACTCCCTGTACCTATTTAAAATTTTAAAAAATATTTTTAATCTTTTTTTTTTTACTTTTACAAAAATGCAAATACTTTAATTTAAATACATTTTTTTCCTACAAAAAATGTATTTAAATAATTTAAAAAAATGTAAAATGGTAGTGGTATTGATTGTGCATTTTGACAAAAAAAAAAAAAAAAAAGGATAGGACGTCCGATGCAAACTTTGAAAAAATCGTGCAACTTAAATTCAATGATTCATTAATCATAACATTTCATTAAAAAAAGATATATATATATGTATATTTTTTTACTTTAAATTAAACAATCAGCTGTTAATAAATTATATTAAATAGGATGTGGAAATTATAGAGGGATAAAATTCATGAGCCACAGTATAAAGAAACGCCATAGTCAGTGCATTTTTTAAGCTAGTAAACTACAGGCGACATAAATGACATAAATGTCGCCCAGTATGAATATATTTTGTCGCCTAGTGGATTTTATTATTGAAGACTGGATGACATACATTTTTTCAATAATAAATATACCAATGTGAAATAGTTGGGTAATGATAGATCATGGATGTACATGGAATTGAATAGATGAAAAAACATGTTTTAATAATATACTTGTTGATGATTAATCAAATATTAGTATACCTACTTTGATTTACAATCGTATTAAATGTACACAATTCTAAGGACACAATTATTTCTAAAAAATGGTGACCACATAGAAAGTGTTTTCTGAAATCTTAATAGAAAATATAGCAAGTTTTTATTCGATGAAATTATTGGTAGGTATATGACAGAAAAACTTTTATTTTATTATAAACATACAAAGATCAAAAAACTTACAAAAATCGATAATTAAACTTTTTTTTTTTTTACAATTAATATATGAAATTTGGACGAAAATAAGTACCTATATATATATACTATATACTAGTATACATATAATATATTCTTGCTTGTTTATGATTTAATTTAAAATGAAACGTTAAACTACATTTTATTCTTTGATTATTTGATTGTTTAAATGAATATTAAAGGTTGTCAATATTTTTGAAAGATGATTTAAGAAATGGATTTAAATAAAATAAAATATTATAACTATGATCTTCTTTTATTTTGTGAGATAAAAGGATCCCAATCAGACTAAAAATTCAATTTTATAAGACAGTGATGATTGGTGAGACTTGTAATGATGCGTATCAATCGGAATGTTGTGCAGTAGATAAACAAAAACCACAGATAATGAATATAACAGAGCCATTATGAATGATTTATACTCTGGGGGCCGTGGCAATTTCAAAAAATAATCGTCCACGGGGCCGTCCTGAAGAAATATTTACTTTTAAAGGTAGTTACAAAGATAGGTAATAACTATCAAGCAAAACAAAAAAAAAAAAAAATGTGTTAGGTATATTAATTTTACTGGTGACTCAGAGGGGTACTTTTCAAAAAAGCAAATAACTTTTTATATATTAACAAATTAATTTTTTCATTAATTTGCTGATTGAACCACAGAACTTAAAAATATTTACCGACTAATTGCCGAAATTCTTTCCTGAGTGAGGTGTTTATTTTTTTGTCGCCAACTGTACAATATGTCTCCCTCCACGGCATAGATCTGTAGCAACGATGAGAATATATTTAGGCAGATGAGTAGTAGTGATTGGAGAAAACGAAATAAGAAATTAATATATAAGTGATAGTATAGGAGAGGTTTCTATAGTAGGTGGGCAAAATTCTAGAGAACAGATTGAGATAGCTCGAGAGATGTGTTGGAGAGAAAAAACAAGGCCAGTGATATTAGTAAAAAAAAAAAAATGTATATAGAAAGAAACAGGGGAGAGGATGACCGTAAAAGAAGTTATTTTATGTGGGAGATCGAGTTAAAGGGGAAAGTTGAGGACCATGGTCGGGAGCATGAAAAATGAACCTCTGTTTATAGGAACAAAAATATCAGGTAGGTATATACAATTTTGTAAGAAATGCTGGAAATGCAACCCGAATACGAATATACCTGTATGATTATCGACCCCAAATAGTTGGAAGGGAAGGCGAAGCGAATCAGACGAAGAAAAAGAAGAATATTATTATAATTTATAAATTATAAGTACCTAATCATTAATTTTGGTGTGCAAAATATTAGTATCATAAAGTGATACCCAATGGATTTCAAATTCAAATATTGATAGGTAGGCAGTTACATTTTTGACGCGATTCTATAATATGAGTATATTTTGTTAACTACCTACATATTAATATTATTTATACAGGTACGTATTTTAATAATTTAGGATACAACCTCACATTTACTTATTTTACGATTTAAAAAATGGAAAAACATTGGTTTTTGTAATAATACTCAGAAAACGTATACATTTTATAATAGGTACTTCTGTTCGTTTCGATATAATTATTACTCGACAATAAAAATGGTTTTGAAACAGAACTACTTATCTATAAATTACTTTTAAAATGTAAAAAACCTAAATTTCAAACATCTTTCAATGAATGTCTTTAAAGTTGCCTATACAGAACCCCGTAAAAACTAGGTTTAATCTTATCACTTAAAGTCTTATCAATAAATCATATCATTCTTGTATTTTTTTTTTTATCTAATAAAACATATTATCTTGTCCACGGACGTCTTGTCCTTCATAGTTCATATTATAATATAATAGATAGCACGGTGAAATTTTTACTCGGGTACTTCCTAAGTAAAATTTTTTGTAACTATAAATATTATATGTAATTTGTAATCTAATTTTATTCTCATATCCAAAGAATTTTTCAATAACTTGAATTCATCATGACAACTGCAGAAAATGTAAAACAAGATATGCCTCCAAAAGGTGGTTATCGGAAGATTAATTTTGCTCGAGTTTTCCCAAAACCATTTGCCAGCTGTAAGTTACTCTTACTATTGTATATTTTGACGGTTTTTTAAAAATTGAATATTCAATAACTAAAATAATGTATATTAAATCATAATATATAAAAATCAACTTATATACACTACTAGTGGCGTTTTCTCTGGGTGTGCAAGTTGTGTGTTAACGCCTTACAAAATCTACGTATACAATGATTATTTTGATCATAATAAATACCTATGCATTTTAAAAATAAAAAAAAAGAATGTACCATTGTTTACGTAATATATAAATAATATAAAATACATAACGATTGTCATAGTTCCATTTATTAATAGTAGGTATATTATGGAATGCAAATAAATATATTGAACCAACAAAACAAATACAACCGGTTTTTGCCTCGAAACTCGACCGCGATGTCTTTAAGTGTTGTAGGACGTTAAATATTTTGTCAATGGCTTCATAATACCTTTATACCTATAATTGTATATGATCGTATTTCTATCGAGTAACTTTGGTACAGTGCCAATACCTGACCAAGGCGTTAACTTTTGACACAACGACTTGCCGGATACGACTATGCCGAGTGCCGTCATATTGTTTTCAATTGTGTATATCGTAGCTACCCGTTTTTGACTATGCAGGTATGAGATAGTATATTGTACATACGAGCACAATGTTCACTTCTGTGGCAAACTATAGTTTATCACACAAATCGAAAGTATATTATACTGTATATATTATAATATTATATTATATTTTATTTTACCTGTTATACTTATTATTGAGTTTAGAACATGCAAAAAATGTCACATATTATAATATATTTTGTGCATGCATATTTTCTTATGTAAAAGGGCCCAATGTCCAAAGTCAGAAAAAACCACTGTACACTACCTATATATAGTAGAAATGGGCAACTGGTTGCATCTGTCCCACTCACTTTTTATCTAGACTGTTTGTCCTTTAAATTATTACCACGAAAAACTTTATTTAAAAGTTAAAATATAGTTAAGGTTGCTAGGCAAATTTAGTTTGGAAAAGTTATCAATAATAAAACATACATTAACATATTCACTGCAGATCATGTTAGTATCTTATATATGTTCGCATGTGCAGAAGATTTTCATCATCCGCACCACACATACACTTTTTGATCAAATGCTGTTTGACGCCAAATGGTGTCACAACTAAAATAATAATTATACATATCAATAAAAATATATATCAAATTGTTTATGTAGGTATAAAATAATAATTATCATTTTTACAAAAATGTTATGACAACAATGATTATTTTGTAAAATTAGTTTTGAGAAATATAATATGTTTCCAGATTTTTCTACTATTATTTTATGTTTTCACTTCACTTAAACCAACTTTTATTAAGTTATTATTTTTTTCATGTTTTGGAATAGGTAATGCATATTTTATTTAGAAATATCAAATAATTATGTAAAGAATATGTGTACATTTTTCATCATAATGATTATTGAATTTTACAGAAAGTATAATCATCATTAAAAGGTTTTTTTTTCTAATTAAAATGATTATTTTATATATTGATACAATATATATTATTAATTTGTAATTTGTTTTTCTTTAAATATGAAAAAATTGTATAGGTATGATAAATGTTGGTAGATAATGAAAAGATCCGAATATAGATATCACAATGTTAATAACTAGCTTAATTAATATGACAAATAATTAAGATATATGTATACTTAAATGTATTTAAAGTATTTTGTTGAACCTTTTTTATAATTGAGAATATAAAGTCTGTATAATATTACTAATTTTGATAGATTTTATATTTCATTGTACTTCTTCCCTACTTGTATTTTAGCTAGAGTATTGGTGGGTTCATACATCGCAGTTACTGGTGTTGGATGGTATTTATATTTATTAAATGATAAAGAAATCGATCGTTACCAGATTGAATCACGAAGTGCACTTGTTGCGTTAACACCACTTTTAGAAGCTGAAAGTGACAGAGAGTGAGTACCTACATAATAAAATGATATTTTTTAAAGCAAATTCTATTAATACACAATTGTTTTTATAGGTATCTAAAACAATTAAGAAAGAATCGTGATGCTGAAGAAAAGTTGATGAAAAATGTCAAAGGTTGGAAAACTGGTACTTTTTATGGGGAGCCTATATACAAAACACTTGGTAAAGATGTACTCATCGAACCTGGTTTAAATGAATATTATGCACATGCACCTCCAAATACATTAATAGACCGAGTATTTTGGCATAAGTGGTTATAAATGAGTAAGTATTATAGGTATCACATATATATATAAAAGATATGTATATATAATAAAATATACCTATGTATATGTATAAATACGTAATTAATAATTATATAATCTATACAATTTGCATTATTGTGTAAATTTTTTTTAAAAAACTAAAAATTTCCTATACTATGAAAATATTAATTAATTATACATTATAAGTGTATTCAATTAGTTTAACAATTGTGTCTGTATGCCCCTTTGACAATTTAATTGTGCAACTCATTTTGGAATGCTTTTCGCTAATGAGAGTTTAATCTCTTTATTTTAATTTTCATTGTTCTACACTTAGTTTTAATTGTTATAAATATTTTAATAATAAATAATTCCAATTAAATTTGATAAAATTTTGATTCAATATAATTCGAGATATCGTTTGTCAAACATAGGTACACAATTTAACAAATTATACTTAAAACAAATATATTTTAACAATACTCTGATCAAATTGATTACCTACTGAATATAGGTACTCAATTATGTTTATAGGTGAACATTAAATTTAACCCCAAATTTAATTTAGTAAAATAATTAATATTATATACAACTTAAAATTTACTTTATGTATTGCATAGACATGTGCAGAGTAACTGCAGATGCAGCATAGAAAATTAAGTGGCCCAATTTTTATAGAACCGGCCTTTTCCAAAAATAATTCTGATATATAAATTATAATTTGAAATCCAAAATTAACCAAGTGTCTGAGTTTCAAATTTAAAACTACTGTAAATTTTGAGTTTTTTTGATAACAGTTGGTAACCTTAATTTGTGTTTTATAATAAAAGATTTTATAAACATTTCCGATTGGAAATGTTACAATGTAATGTTGAAAAAAGATGAGTGATTTCTTATCAAAATTCACAAAGTTCTATCAAATTCAATAAATAAAAATCACAATGTTTCAAGTCAGACATTTGTTCCATTTCACCCGTGTTGAAGGCATTTTATTTAAAAATGATTAATTAATGAAGTTCTGAAGAATTTTGAAGATTGATAAATAGATCATACATAATTCAAAATAAGATGAGTGATACACCAAAACTATAAGGAAATTCAATATATTAATAATAGACACCCTCCCCCCCCCCAAGCACAAAATCGTACAAAGAAAGTATAATAAATTGCCTAAATAATGATCCTTAGAATCATGTGGTATGATACATTTTTTACTAAACAATATTTAAAATTTATAATAAATTTCTCACGAAAATATATATGATCCTAGTCGATTTTATAAATTTAAAATCCAATATAGGCCATGCTGGAGTTTTTAATTTTTAATACATTACATATTGAGTTTTTAAATTGTGTCAATTATCTAATAATAATAAAATTATAAATAAAGGTTTATCTTAACATGATGAAAATTTGTTTCTTATTAATTTTTTTTTGCTTGCGCAAAACATACATACTAATTTGGTCCATTGCACTAATGAAATCATAAAATTTGTTTTAAAAATATATCGATACCTAGCGAGGATGAGTTTTTAAAAATTATTTAATACCGTGCTGAACCAAGCTTTCATATGTAAACAAATAATTTTTGGGTCTAGTTTTGAAAATAATTGAGTATTAGGCTGTTGATCTTCTAAATAAAAATTTTGAGCCAGGTAGAGCATGTAAAAAAATATTTTAATACTCGGTCGGACCAAGCCTAATGTAGACAAAACATCTAAGTTGGTTCAAGTCGTAAAATAAAAATGGCTGGACCAGACCCAGCCAAAATAAATTAACTTGTGTTGTTCTCTACTTTGTATATTTACAAAATAACGGGCCAATAATTATTGCCAGTGCAGCAATATGCATATGAACATTTTGCTGCATCTGTGTGCAAGTCTATGATGTATTGTATTAGTCATTAACATTTTTGTAATTATTTTTCAGATACAATATATGCAATTTCTATAATATTGAAAGATATAAAAACACGTCAACTTACACACACAGTGGTATTAAATTGATAAATCAGTTGTAAATGTTTAAAAACATTTTTTTTTTTTGTTAGTAAATATATAAATAGTAATAATTTATGTTTGCTGTATTAAATTTGTATTTTTCATATTTAAAAAAAAATTAGTGTAAAATTTAAAAAAAAGGTTATACTTTAAACCTATACAATAAATTTAAAATTATAATCTATTATTATTATTTTTAACATCTTTCAAGTTCTTCACATATAATTATTAAATAGCTTTACCAAATGTAATTATTCAGCTGAAGCCTGAAATCATGTTTCTGTATATTTGAACAGTATAGTGTGAATTTTAATTATTTATATTATTATTATTATTATTAGAAGAAGTGTGTATTCATCCTACTACTGAGCGTAAAAATTGTAACACCCCACCAAATTATAATTATTTTAATATGCTATTTTAATTAAAGTAGAGGCAAAAATAAGGTTAAAAAGTATACACAATTGTATTGCAACTGTTTTTACCTTCACCATTATGATTCATTTAAATATTATATTTTTGTAAAAATTAAATATCCCTATCTTCATTATTAAGTACAGAAGTATAAATTATTAAGTATAGAAATAAATTCACTGTTATGAATTGGATACTTTTGCATTAACATTTTATCGCTCTACCAAATGTATTATTGCAGTAATAATAATCAGATATATAAATATAATATAATAAGTAAACCCTAAAAGTATTCTTGTATATTATATTAATGAAATGCAATTTCTTATTGACATATATTATATTTTACGTTATAAAATTATACTAAAATACACTTTTTTGGAACTTAATATTCTAAATATACTGTAGTTTATAATGAAGATGGGATTATTTAATTTTTACAAAACAAAAATATAATTGAAGGGCTTGCTGCAACAACTGGACAACTCTATACTTTTGACAAAATAAAGTTTTTCACCATACATATAAAGAATAAATTTTTTATAAGTGAGAACAACAAACTAATATCTCCGATTATCTATCATGGAATTATTTTAAAATTGGAGTTGTCTGATTCTGAGGTTTGAGTACAATAAACAGACAATTCCAATATCCAACATTGTATATTAACTTTAAAATAACTGGATAATGGGTGTAACAATCGGAAAACTTCGAATTATTTTTTAATTTTGTGTAAAATTATTGAGTTCAATAAAATTTATTTTAGTATAGTTTTATAACGTTTATATATATATATATATATATATATACGAAATAGCAAGTTTTTCTTATTATATCGTACTTATCACTTTATAATATATACCTAGTATATTTGTGTATGTGTATCACATCTATTTTTATATATCTGATTATTATTACTGCAATTATACATTTGGTAGGGTGACAAAATGTTAATGCTTAGTGGTGGCAGAGGTATAATGCAAAAGTACCTTCCCAATTCATATGAATGAGTTATTAAATTTTTTTCTTAAATAATTTATTTCATGCCTATCTACCTGTATATAATAATATGTAAGTATTAGACTTGACATTTTCACAGAGTAGGTATGTACCTACTTAACTATAATGTCAATTGAATACATGTTTAACAAATGTTTTCTTGATTTTGGGCTATTTATAGTAATTATAAATTTTACGATATTTAAATCATAAAATGGTTAATTTTAGGTTATAATATGACCTGAAAATTTAATACGAGAATAAATGTGTTATGTTTTATAATAATTTACTATATATATTGAGAGAATTCCTAAAATTATTAGTTACAATTTTTTTTTTTATGGCCATTTAAAGGTTTCGAACAAAATTTATTATTTTTGTAGAAAATATACTCGGTATATAATCGACAATAGAAGCTTCGCTCAGAAATTTTTATCGACAGAAATGATTTATCATTGCTTACAAGTTACAATTTTAATATATTATCCACCACCAGTAACTTGCCCAAAGGTCAAAGTCCATCCACCCCCCACCCCCCCCCCCACTAAAAACGCCGTTTTCTATGTTTGACGAAAAATGTAATAATAGGTTGGCAATATTATAGATTGTTGTATTATCTGGCAAGACTAAAAACGTAATTCATCTAGTTTTAAAGAAATCGTACTAGTGGTGGCTCCAAGGACATGTTTAGGGGAATAGATCATAATTACAGACCAAAATATATTGTATCATAGAATATTAGTAGTATCTAGGTACCTATTAAGAAAAATTTTAAAAGCATTTTTACAGTTTCAATACCATTTTTCTAGACAAAATTTTAGGTCTACGGTAGGAGGGGGGGGGTGAACAGAATTAATGGGACGCAATTCATCCAACACCGAGAAATCTCATGTTGCAGTTTTAATATTTATATAAACGCGGCGTTCACTCGGAACATAAATCACGCTTTCGTGCGGCATGGAAACACTTATTTTCTTATATTGGTACACCACTTCTCTACAAAAAGTTAACATGATGTTATTCAAGATGTATTGAAAATCCTTACAGTTCAATGTACCGCAACTGCCAAAGCTATTGAACTATTAGAAGAAATTTCCTTCTATTAGAATAAAGCCACGAGTAGTTTTTGAACAATTATTGTCTTGTATATTATAATTATTATTTTCGATCTCGGCGTTCGAAGTGATTCCAAGAATTCATCAACGTAAACCGGTTTAAGTTTCCCCTTAGAAATTAAACCAGTTTAATTGTTCATAAAAAATTATATTAATTATTATAAAAAAAAGTTCACGCCAAAATGTACATACAATTACAACTACATAGGTACATATATATACTTACATGAAATATAACGATAATATAAATACGATATAGTACCTATATACTTATTTGATGAATTTATTGAATTAAATTGAACTATGATGAGCATACCGAATCAGGAATATATAGTTTTCCATAAAGTTATACTTTAGTAAGTCACTAAGTAAAACGTATATTCATTTATATAGCATATATATTAGTTATAAACGTAATTTATATACACATTTGAAAGCGTATTAGATTAATTTAATTTAATTGCCAATCAGGTAAAATTTACTCAATACATTACTAGTAAATTACATTTACTGTGCAGCAGACATATTATCTTGTGTACTAGTAGATCTGACGCAAGACACAAAGTTTAGACAAATATTATCTATAACTTGAAAATGATGGATAAATTATTTATACATAAGAATATCTCAATATAATATTATATTATTGTATAGACTATATTATAATTAGGGCTCAGATGTTAATGCCCTAAAAAACCTATAAAAATGCCCTAAAAACTTCCAAAAATACCCTTAAAAAAAATTAATAAACTAAAAACATAAAAAAAAACCTTTAAAATTTTTAAAATTACTTAAATTATTTATTTTTTTTAGTTATTATTATATTAACTATAATTAATATACAAACATATATATAACTAAAATACATATATTGAAGTTTGAATTTGAAAATTGGTTTTATGTAAAAAAATAAAAATTCATAATTATATAATACCTAATAATAATAGTAAACTCGTGAATTTTCTGACAATTATTGAAAAATTAAAAAAAAAGCCAAAAAATGCAAAATAAAAATTAATTATTTAGATTCGTATGTTATTGAATCATATTTTTAACTAGGAAAGCAACCTAAGACGTCCAAAAAATTAAAAAGTCATCAACATCCGGGCCCTAATTATAATATATCTGTATAATATTTAAGTATGTACCTCTTTGTACAGGTAGCTATTATTCGCATTTATAAAAAGCAGGTTAGAAAGGGTGGAAGCACTTTGCTCGTCGGATATATCATAATATGATATTGGTGATGGATGTATTGAAATTTAAATTTAAAAGCAATGAGAAATAATTTCTTTCCATTCTGCGCGAAGCTCGATGTTGTATTATTTTTGGATTTTTTCAAATTTTCCCTTATTTTCGGTATTTCTTTAAAATAATAAAATCTTTAATCAATGCCATAAAACATAAAAAACTACTGGACAAATAAAAAAAAAATCTTCTCAAAATTCTAACTACCAGAAAGATTTTTATCCAAAAATTCTACTTGAATCGTTCTATCTAAAGAAATTTTATAAACCTAATATTATCGATATATATTATATTATGTATAAAAAAAAAAACAAATCAAATTTCAAAATTCCATAAAAATCACTGAAAAGCGGTCAACAAGTTTTGATATTTTATTGATCTACGTCAATATAGTTATATAGTGAACAATTAGTGTAAATTTCAAGTTTCTATTATTCTGATTTTCTAATTTTCGGTACCTATCTATAGTTCTTTAATGCTCAAGGAAACTACTAAGAAAATCGAAAATGTACCTCTTTAAAATACCAACGAACTCTTACTCAACTTTTTCTATCCAAAAATCTGTACACATACATAAAATACCTATATATGTTTTATATATAGGTAGTATAGGTATGTAACTCGGTGACTATAACAAGTTTATATTTGTTATTTTTCAATTAATAACAATATTTCGTCAACACCGGTTTTTTAAAGAGTTTTATATAGGCAATTTTTATGAAATTTTAAAAAAAATGAAAATTCAACAATTTAAAAATATTTTAATATATTTTAAAAGTAGTTTAAAAATATTCCCGTGTTATCTTCCTTCTTTTATTATTGTATAATCGCGATATTTGTTAAAAAAAAAAAAAAAACACGTTATATTTACCTTCGTACTTGAAGTTTTATGGCTTTCAAAATAATTGTCATAAATTATTGGCATTAAATAAAATAAGAGGATTTTTTCTAACTTTTGACAGAGGTTTTTTTTTTGTAAGTATTTTAAATTTGTAATGGTTTATCCTTGAAAATTTCAAAATATTACTATTTCGAATTGCTTCTGAAGAATACAATTTTAACATTAAACAAAATTGTAAAAATTATTTTACAATACCTGCCATTATTGTGGACGACATAATACTACTTAAAGTACGAAATGATGTTTTTACGGACTGTTTTTCGTGATGTGGCGTCCTCTCAGGGTCGGTAGTTTTTAATTTCACTTATAAAAACTACTGGAAAAATAAAAATAAATTACCCGTGTAAAAAGTATCGGATAGAATGAATTTATCTATCAAAAACTTCTTACCGAAAACTCTTACTTTACTCTACGAAAAAGTGTGTACAATAAACACACATAAATAAAAAAAAAAAAAAAAAAAATATAAGAAACACACAATTTTATTGTAAAACCAATACCTACTTATACATTCTTCACTATATATATACCTACTCTGTCCCAAACAAGAATTTTAACGTTTTATAAATAGGTATATTTAATTTTAATCCCGCCCTGTTCGTTATAGCGTCGATTATATATAAATAATTATATAGGTAATCAATGGTTGGTTGTTGGTAATCTATATGGCTCTATGCAATAATATGTATTATTGCAGTACGAGTAGTCAGTATCGGGTCAGTGCTTTGTATTTTTTGTAATTTTCGTAATAACAGATTCAATAATAATGATAATAAAAATGTTATTGCGTCTTTGGAAACGGGAGATGCATTATCAGTTATTGTATTGTAATCAGTTGTCTTATTTACTTTTTTTGTTATCAATTGATAAGGTATAAAATACCATTATAAATTGTTGTTTTTTCACAACGTGCAAAACTTTTTCTCAAAATCACAAATTAAAGTAAATTTAAGTTTTTAATTAGATTTTTTAAGTTGCTTTAACATACCTTGAACACAAAATCATTTACGGCATACAAATATGTATTTTATTTTTCTGTTTATTCTCGAATTAAAAAAAATATAAATTATATTGTTGATTTTGGGGTGAATAGGGTCAATATATTATATTTCGAATCGAAGGTAGAAGGTAAAAGAATCGAGGTATGGAACAGCTGAAACAGAACAAAAACAAAGAAAGAAAAGACTAAAGGTTCCAGCTGGACAAAGCATAAAAGGTAAAGATATGAATATTTCAGAAAATGAAGATGACCCAGAAGAA
>JAIPRL010009237.1:0-18142 GCA_025469235.1 Pemphigus obesinymphae | reverse complement strand
ATGAAACAAATCATGATCGACACGGGGAAGGATAGCTACAAGGAACTAAAGGAATTAAGTTACAATAGGGAAGCATGGAAAACTGCAGCAAACCAGTCAAATGACTGAAGACGCAAAGAAGAAGAAAGAAAGATGATAGGTATTAATCGATTCCCGAATATTCTGTCTCCTGATTCCAGCAAAGTCTGCGCACGCCTATGTTAATATTTATGTACAATCTAATTTTATTAGTTTTTACTATTTAATAACCAACAAATTATGAAGTTTGCCTATAAATAAGTAGTGATATTAAAAAAAAAACAATATTTAAATAGGTACTCTGTTTTTATAACCTAATGTTTTCCCTTGTGTCGATAAGCGTAAATAATTGAGTTTTTATTTTACCAAGAAACAAAAAAAATTTTAAATGTGTGTCTCTCTTACCATTTTAATTTTAGAGTTCGAGAGGTTTAGAACTTTTATTTTTTTTTTATCAAAATTCCGTCTCTTTATTCTATTTCTTATCTAAATATTTTACGTTTTTTTAAGAAAAGTGATAATAGCCCACACAATATTAAAATATTTTTAGGAAAATGATATTATTTCCTAAATATTTTTAGATTAATGCTACAATGTTTCGTAAATTATCGTACAAATATTTTTTTTGCTAAGATGTTCATATTTCTAAAATATTTTCAAAACGTTTTCTTTTAATATCCTCACAACATTTTCTTTCTATTCAATTACAAAAATTAAAAAAAAAAAAAATTCAATAGTTGAGGGGGACACTGATGTGAGAAAATCTTTGGAATTGATAACTTTGGAACCAGAGATTAAACTGCTGACCTTGTGCCTCGAAATCAAAGTGTTCACCATTGGGATCTATATTTTTGTTGTATGTTTTACTCATTTATAAGCACTTAAATGGTTGAAATATACTGTTAAAATATTATTATTTGCACTAGCATTTGATGAATATCTACACCACGGTTATTTTATTTATAATTTTAATTCTTTTATTATTAATAAATTAACATTTTAGTTATTTATTACTTTTTACATAATAATATATTATATCTATTTTCTGGTATTTATTGCAATGAAATCTAATAATATTATACCTATATTTCTTATATATTACAACTTTTTTTGTACTACGAATAAGTAAATATTTTTGACATCCACCCTTTATAGGTGTTGCATGATCAAAAAAAAAAAAAAATTATAATATTATTACTATTATAATTATGTTTTTTAACTATAATAGTTATTTAAGCAATAAATAAAAATAAAAATATGTAACTAGTTCTTTAAAGTAGAAATATAACTGCCCAAAAATAATTTTATAACAAAATTTTTAGTATATTTCAAAAAAATTTACCAAAGAATACCTTTAGCATATTTTCTCTTATTTAATCATAAAATAATTTACTATGCATTACTATCCATTATTTCAATCTAAAATGTTTTCTTTGTGATCATAAACAAATATTTTGAAAATATTTGAAAAAGATTACTTTTTGAATATTTTCAATTAATCTTCAAAAAATATTTACATAATATTTTTTTCTAAAATACTTTCTTTTAATCACAAAATATTATTATTTCCCAAATGCTGTGTGGGAGGCATATGAAATGTAATTTTATAGGGATATTGCAACTTTTTTTTAATAAAGTTACAAGAAAAAAAACGGGAAGACAATTGTAAAATATATGTACAGATGCTACGAGTTATGGACATCTGTCGCAACACAAAACATAACCTAACCAAATATTTTAATGATAGGGACCTTTATTAACCCTTTGACTCCTGAAATAAATTTATCTTATAGTTCGTGTAATCCTGAAATAAATTGATGTCAATGAAAATACTTTTTTTTTTGTTGATATTCATTCTATACATTGCCCAAAAAAATTTTCATAACTTTTTTTTTACATTTATTTTGAAGTTATTAAGCTTTTAAATTTTCATGGGTTCACAAAATTATAAAATTGGTAGATAATTGTACCATACAATCGTTTAAAAAAACAAATAAATACATTCAATAAAAACAATAAATCACGTGGCTAAATGGCTAATTGATAGTGTATAAATATTAATAAGACGGTAAAATGAATAAATTATTAAAATTTTGGTAATCGTTGGCTAATTTGTACCCATAAAATAATGTACTTATAACTTCTTTGATAATTGATATAGCTCGTTGTTTTATTTTTTATCGTAATTGTCATCAAAAATACTAGAGGGCAAAATATAAGTCAACTGTATATTTTAATTTTCTTATCCACAAACAAGCAGAAATCGTATACGCGACAGCAGTAGTCTGAGTTAATTGCTGTCTACTATCTACTAAATATTATCGATAATATTAGATTACAAAGTTACCCTTTCGGAATATTATCTGAGCGATTATTTGAATAATCAATATTTAATTTATATAGATAAAAATTGATTTATTTTAATTTTTATCTGGATAAAATTGAATGTGATTATTTTTATTCTATTTAAATGATTTTTTTTTATTATCAGATTCAAATAAGTACTATTATAAGGTAATACGATTTTGATATTTCTATACGAAGTCTAAAATTTTTATATCTCCGTTAGATTCGGCCATTGCAGTCGTTTCTTTAGTTATACTATAGACGTTACAATAATATATCGCTATTCTATAATCGATGATTTACAATAGATTGATTAATTTTATATTACACTTTCTTACAGTGCAACTATTGATAATAGATACTATATAAATTGCTTACTGACCCGTAATTTCGATGCAGCTTTTCTAGTGGAATTTAGTTGTGGTCGACTATGTTAATAGTCGATAGTCGTTTATGATTCCTGTACAGTGTACTCCGCACAGTATACTACAAATTCATAATAGTGGTACACACGCTGTGCTGATCAAAGACGACTGCCGACTTTCAAAGTTTCGACCACATAACTAAATTTCTTTGAAATAAAATGAGAAAAAAAGAGCACTGAAAATACGTAGGTATATATAAAGTGATTCTTTTAACGTGCTATCTAATTTTTTCTATCTTTGTATGACCTTTCTTTATAATATATATAAAATTGAGATATAAAATCATTACACTATATTCAGTGCCAGATCTAACGATTTTTCAACCCGGGGCAAAATATGAAATTCGAGCCCCTTTAGAAAAAAAAAGTTCATGCACTTTTTTTGTAATTGCATGAAAAATCGGAAGTTTGCCGACGATTTACTTCCCCCAAAAATATGTAAGCAATAAATAAAAAATTTGCCAATTAAACCCCACAAACTTAAAAAATTTACCGATTAATTTCCGACGGCATTTAATTTTGCTGAATTATTTCTTGAGTCGAAATTTTTATGTTAAAAATGTTTATTTAAAAGGTCAAAATGGTCATATGCTTGCTGTACCGCATGATATATAATACATTTTAAGATAAGATTACTATTTTTAATTTTGTAGTAAAATTTATTATATAAGACAATATCTACTTTAAAATCAACAAATTGTGATAACTCCAAAAATTTATTTTCGAAGTTATTACAATTTGAAAATTGGAATCTAATTTTTTTATTTCACAAAATAATCTTAATAGTAATGACTAGGTAATAAAAATGATGTAGCTAAAACCCATAGTTCATTTAAAACATTATATTAACATAACACAATTGATAAAAATCACACAAAAGTGATCGTATCAACCTATGGTTGTTTTCGACTAACAATTTGGCGTGCTCCAATCCCCTTAAGAACTATACATCCATTTTGCGGTATTAAAATACGTTCACGCTCTATAACTACAACTTCTTTCTTAGTAATCAGAGAGTCAACAATCATACAAAATATGAAAGAATATTTACTATGTTTACTATGCCGTACTGTGGAGCTTTTTTAGTTTATTTTTTTTTATGTTTTTTAAAATTTTAAAATTTTAAAATTTCACGATATTCAATCACGGATTTTAGGCTTTAAAAAAAACATATTGAAAAAAACTTCACGCTACGGCATAGTAAATATTCTCATCTTTCATATTTTGTATATATTTTGACTCTGCGACGATACAGAGAAAAGTTTTAGTTATAGTAAGTAATAAGTTGTAGTTGTTTCTTAACAAATATCGTAGTAACACAACAATAAAAATTGGTACTGATACATAACTATTTTTAAATTACTTTAAAAATATCATTAAATATTTTTAAATTGTTTGATTTCTATTTTAATTTCATAAAAACTGCCTATATACAAAACCTCTTAAAAATCGGGTGTATAACGTCCTCTTAATGGACTATAAATATGTACGTGTGTATACCTCATTACCACAATACATATTATTTAATAAACAGTGTTCGAATTGGAAAAATAGAATATAGGGTAGGTAGACGATTAGGTGGGAACTCTATGGGCTTGCAAAGAATGAGCATTCCGTCGAAATATTATTAATTCAAAACCAAATGGTCAAAAAAAAATAAATAATTGAAAAACGATAGATATAAGGTGTGTTGCCTCCTCAATTCAAAGAATACACGCGTTTTAATCGTGGGCTCGAAAAATTAGCACTGCACAACCCATTGTTCATATCTGCAGTGACCAAACTGCAGATTGGTGTTTAACGGTTAGTGCTCATTGTTCGTGCTCGCAATTATAGGTATATATGTGTACAATAGTGTCAACTATCTATTATACTCAGATATTATTGTTTCCGATAACATCATAATCATATACATATATACGTATTTTTATTATTAAAATCTGAAGTATAATCATATCTGTTTGCAATTTATAACGAAAATATTTTTACGTTTCACGTCCCAAAATAATGGCACACGGGGCAAGTGCCCCGTTTCGCCCCCCTCCCCTAGATCCGGCACTGACTACATTTATATAAATATGTAGAATTATTAATTATATTTCGTCCATTTTATATTTTTCGATGTAAAATATATATATATATATATTTAAACATTTTGATGTATCATTGTCGAATACTTAACCAGCAGTTTATTATTTATAAGAATTCAAAGTGTAGATAAGAGGTGTGTGACGGAACGGAAAATACTTTTTATAGTATCTAGCATTTATCCATTGTTATATTTGATTTTAAATAATTATCTATCGGTTCAATATTCAATGTTGATATATATATACATAAAAATTAAAAAAAAAAATTATTCTTTTAGATACATGTAGTGCAAGTTAGCCCCTTTGGTTTTCAGACCATATGGTGTATTGATATTATTATTTTAAATTTAAAAGTAAATAAGATTCTGAACGAAATTTGGTATAATATTATTATTTCATAGGAATTATATGAGTCGGTGTATATATAATCGATCGTCGGGTAAGTTAATGGTGGGGGATTTATTAAATTTGAAATTAATTTTAAATCAATTCTTTTTATAAAGTGTTTCTGAGCGAACTCGGTGTATATTATGCCTAACTATCACTATACATTATATAATTAGTAGGTACATATTTAAAGAACACAGTATACAACTCAGAATCATAAAATAAGATAGGTATATTTATTGCCATACAAATAGTTAGTAATATTGTTGCAATGATAATAATCTGTAATAATAGAGAAAATGATTTCGAACAATTTAATAGATAATACGAACTTGTTTCTATCAAAAACTGGCGGTATCTAGGTATAACTATACTTATATACTAGTATATATATTCGAACATTTCGTTTATATTTGGAATATCAGTTAAGCATGGTCAACAATTCAGCTGATATATTAAGTTATACAAGCGTTAACATAAATCAGACGGTCGTTAATTATGTTCCCGCATTAATTATGGAAATAAAATAAATGGCTTGGCTACGGTCAATTTCATGGGTGAAAAATTACTACAGGAGATTAAATTAAAATATATCATTGTAAAACCAATATTTCACAATGCTTAAAATTTAGAATCATTTTTTTCTACTGATTTTCTAGATTAATTAAATATAGTTAGAGTAACCGAAAACGATTGGGTCTATTTTTACAAAAATAATAGATTCTGCCGAAAAAGTTTTAATCACAAATATAAATTGTGAATAACGATTTTCAGAATTTTTGAATGTATGTTGTTACGGTTAATAATGTATTGAACTTTAATGTCTTAAAACCTAAAACTAACTCAATTTTGGATTAAGTATCTCAAAATTGATATTATATTTTCAAAAACATTTTACGTTAATTTTGAACTAAATATATTATGAATGAAAATTGAAAATTTCTAGGATAATTTTTTACGGAATTACGAAGAAATAACAATAGTTCATTTAGCGGTAATATTATGATTTTTACATAATTTATCGGTAGTTTTTTCCTTACGCCATAATTAAAATATTGGAAAAATGTAAAAATGTCCTTTCTACATACCCATTAAGTTAAATTTGATATCAAAAAATGAGTATAAACATGTATTATAGCACTTAATAGAGTACTTATTATAGAAAAAATGTACACGGACATAAAAAATAAAACACATCATTGTAAAACTGTTCACTCAGATTTTAAAATGGCACTTTTTGGAAACTTTATTTGTTATTTCGTAAATTCCCTCGAAGTTATAAAATATATTTGTTATAAAAGGCAGTTATAAACTAAATGAGAATAATAACACTATGTACTAAAATCAATGGTATAATGTAATCTAACATGTTTGAAAAATAGGAATTTTCTTACTAGGTTTTATATTAAATTGAACAATTGATATGAAAATATTGAAAAAATGTATTTATATTAGAACAAAACAATGCATGTAATATCTAATATTTTTGATCTTAATATATTGGTCGGTGAACGGAACTATAGGGCCCTGTATATATATTGCATTTGAGTACTAATACCAGTGCGAAATTATATTATTATTAAATAAAGTTCAGAATTATATTATATAGAACTAACTATGTTTAATTCAGATACGTGAGTTGTACACATCTACACTTCTCTAATATTTGAATGTCACTTTATTAATAAAGTTCAACAGATATACTTTAACAAAGAAGGAGAATTATTGCTTTGAAATCTAGATAGTTCCGGTATATATGTACAATTTCTATTAAAATAAAAATATTGACAATTGCGACAATATATTATGTTCTTAGGCTTATGAGATTTGTTAAAAATTTTTTTTTTTTTTCACAAAGAAAGATATTATACCGCATATACCTACATTTAAAAAAAGTAGATATTATTAAGTGCCAATTTAATTAGTAGAATATTCACTAATAAACATACCTTATCTAAACAAATTTCAGAATTTTATCGACGAATTATTGTAAAAAATAATAACACATTTAAAAATAAATAGATTTCTTTTCTTATTTCAATTTAATAATTATAATTGTATTTTATTTGCTTTCAAATATCTAAAATGTCAATATATTTACTAATTTTATGATCATTTCTGAGATTCTTTGACAAATTATTGTAAAATAAATAAATTCTTCGTTATGTACCGCATTCTTATAACAGTTTATTTATAATTAATATAAGTGTAAATTTACCTATTATCAATGTTTTAGAGGAGAACATTAACTGTGCTCTAGCATTTTTTAAATATTTTTTTTTTTAAACAAGTTATAGTTAGTTAAATAACTTATTTATTTTAATGAATATAACTAGTCAAAAAAAAAAAAAAAAATTGAAAAAAAACCACGCTAGAGCATAGTCAATTTTCTCCTCTACAAATTAGATAATAAGTAAACTTACTCTAATATTAATTATAAATAAACTGTAGTAAGAGAATGTGGTACGTAGATTTGTTAGGTTATGCATATGTAAGACAGAGACAACAAACATGTGGGTAGCGTCCTCTTAAAAGAGTAAAATAAATATTTACATTGGATTGTGAGAGAAGTGAGAGCAATATACCGAATTCGTATTGATGTATTTTATTTTTACGTCTGTACTTACAATTTTTAGAGGAAAACGGTCCTAACATGAGTACATATTGTGGAGTAAAGAGTTATTTTAATAGCAAATTTATTTTATGTAGTTAGTACTTTATAGTACTTAGTAATTGTTTGATTTCACCGGAAGTTTTATTAATTATAAAGGAAAACTCACTTTTATAACGGAAAATGACTTTTTATTATTATTTCCATTAAATGAGTTTTGAACTAATATCGTATTAGCCTTATTTTATTTTTGAATATTAAATATATAATATAATTATATTATAATTGTATAAATATATATATTTATATATTATATATATAAAATAATATACAATATATATTAGGCAGAAATCAGAGCAAGTGTCAATTCAATCCATTTAAAATTAAAATAAAAATTTTGATGAATGGAAATTTTCCATTCAAATATATTTGAAATTATTTTTTATAAATACATTGTTTGATTCTTCAATAACAATAAGTGTGGATATGAATTGCTCGAGAAAGAGAGTGAGAGAGCAAATTAATGAGAAAGATGGAAGGGATTCATCGCCATTTTACTATTACCCCGTGTACACATCATCACGCAGAAGTATTCTACGTAGAAGTTTTTATCACTGAAATATGAGCTATCAGAGTACAATAATTAAAACGGAATAATTGTTATAATGCTTCGTTGTTGATTTATAATACTTTTGATAGGTTTCATGAATTTACCTGTGAGCTATGAAAGTTCTAGTTGCTGAGTCAAAATCCGAGGGTCAAATAAGTCAAACAAGATATCTGAGCGAAAAAAAAAAATAAGCGTGCGTTCGAAAAAAACGATGAGTTAAATTGAATACCATCGAATAAATTGGTAAACTTGTATTATATCGTTTTATTACTGGAACGAAATATTATTTCGTCCATATCTATAAATTATATCAGCCAATAAAATACTGATAGATATCGAACTATGGACTAGAAATTGTTTTACCGTCAAGTTTTGCGTAAAATAAGTTAATAGTTTTTTTTTTTACCTAACTAGTGTAAAATTAAAACAACTTCTGCGAAAACAGTTTATTATAATTATAAATTAATTTCTCATTTTAATAAATTGAATTTTTTTCATTGTACTTTTAATAATATATTAGTAGATAAATTAGCATACTATAGTTATGTAATTAATATTTATTACAAATATTGAATAATACTTGTGTATTCTAAAAGTAAATTGTATTTAATGTCCGATGGTCTAACCTTTGGACAGATATTTCAATGACATAATATTTACAATTTACTACTTATATTAATATATTATTGTTTTTTTTTTTATTTGGAACAAGTAGGAATCGACTCTATAGTTTTATTTTTTTAATTTTGGAAAATAAATTCTATCGTGCACCAATTAATTATTTGTAGGTACATAAAAGTTTTAAGGATATTACTCTTTTGTTTTAACCTAATATTGTTGTAGTTTTTGATTAACTCTATGTTACTTTTCTACATTTACATATCTAATGATAATTATGAGAAATTAGATATTTTAGCATTTATTTATATTACTTTCATCTCCAAAGAATAAAAAAAAAAAAAAATCAATAATCAAACTTTAAAAACGCTCTTTTGAAAAATTTATAAATCAGATATAGGACTTTTTTGTTCTCACTCAATGAGTTATCAATAACTACTCATTCCATTTAGAAATACAAATCGGGAACAGGTTTATGGTTTTCGTAAAATGGGGTTTTACCAGTTTTAAGAAAAATAATGTTAAATATATTACATCGAATAGTTTTGAGGTTTAAAATTTATTTTTAATAATTTTAGCCATATAAGAATTCATTTCTAATCACATTGTATGTTTGTCTTGGCTGAAATCAAAATAAAATTAGATAATCTAGAAAAAAAACTAGATTGACTTTTTGTACAATTTGCAAATTAAATTACAAAAAAAGAAATAGATAAAATAAGATAAATTATACTACGAATATTACCAGTAAAAAACTATTAATTTTTCTATGAATAAACTTAATACATTTAAGTATTTGTGTAAAACAAGAAATCATAATAATTTGTCACAATATTCTACATATAGGTATCTATGTAATAAAAAACTAAATTATACTCGTATATTAAAAACATTATTTATTTTAAAATAAATAATCTATTATTGCTATAGTATAAAGGTCACGTAATATATTAAAAATATATAATAATATGACTCTTGTTTTTTGATGTATAATTTGAAAATAAATTATTTTGTTATTATGTATACCAACATAAACATTAAATACTAAAATAGTCAAAAAATCCATATTGTCGGTTAAAATCATTAAACATGCAAAAATATGAATATGTCGAAATATGCAAAAATATGCTCAAAAAAATTCTCATTTCGAATCTAAATATATAGTACTTTCTATAGTATACAAAATACTATCAAACAGAATAAATATTAAAATACATACAAATTCGTGCTATAATATAGTCAGTACATTACAACAATTTGTCATGAATTCTTTTATTCAGCATTTTAAAGTTTTTTTGTAATTTTGAAAGACTGTCACGGGTTGGATTATCGTTTCGTAATACGTGTGACCGTATAGGATACTGTTATTTGTTTTATTTTTTTTTTTCAAATAGGTATAGGTAACAAATTTATATTGTATCAGTTCATTGCACCGATAGTAAACACATACATATAGGTATATATAAGAAAATGCACGGAAAAATAATGTAGACATATAGATAATAAAAATAGGAATTTAAACTTTAGAAACTAAATTACGATAAAAAAATATGCACTTCTAATGTATTATAATATGTTTAAATGGATTTACGAGTATAATTTCTGTTATATGTATAATAATCGATAAGAATAAATTGTTTTGTACACTTATTTATTTATATTTTAACAATTATACATACATCTATGACAAAATATAATGCTCGTAGAAATAAATTCCATTAGAGTATTAGACAGGTCACCAACTTCATACATGCCATACCGATAAATTCGTAAATAAGACGTTTTTTACTACTTATAAAATATAGATATGAATACCTTATATAGGGTATTATATTTAAAGAAACGGAATAATGTAAGTAACATATAAAAAAAACAATACTACTTATGTGAATAATAATTTTAAATGTTCTAAAAAACTGTGATGGACTAAATATATGTATGGATAATGTTTGAACAAGTAAGACCTTGCTATAGTTTTCATGGTACATAAAAAACCTTTTAATCCAAAAGATTTTTGATGCATATTAGTTTTGTTTTAAAATTTCCCTTATTTATATTTTAACAGATTTTCCAAAACCAATATAAATATTTCGAATTAATCGTTTTATGAAGTATATTTAATGACTTATAAGTTATGAAAGTTACTCACGAATTACTCACAAAAGTATTGACTATAGTGACAGTATAATATAGTTTAGGGGATACATAGCACACTGATCAAGGACACTTGCAGCAGGGAGATAGGTGTTGTGCTATTAGTTTTTTTTATTACTCTTTCTATGTAAATAGAGCTCTAAAGACAAAAATAATAGTTTACAATTTTTTTTTAAATATTGATGAATATTTGATAAAATTGGACAACATTGGGTGAGGGAATTTTTCCATCCATCAATCCATTTCCTAACAACAGAAGTATATTATATTTATTTTGAGTTAAGTCATAAAACATATTGGAATAACTGGATAAGTATTATAGATTAGTAATTCGTTACTTATAAAAATGAAAAGGTTTCAAATAAATTTTTTTGAAAAATAACTTTTTTACATAGAACGATTTTATATTTTTTCTGCATCTACTGATTTTGGAATTTCTTTAATCTGATAATTATTAATCAATATATAGAATATATAAAAATTCTAATTTATGCGAAACGAATGGCCGTTTTGAACTTTAAAACGCTTTTCTGAAAAATTCGTTATTTTAACATAGAACCTTTTAATTCTCAGGTGACGAATTGTTAGTTGCGCCATACAATATGTCATAAAAGTGTTTATAAAAGACGTAATATACAATAAAACATTATATATTATAATGGAAATGGCTAAAACTGACTTGTGCTTTTTCTCACAAACACTATATACTTTATTAAACATGTATATTATAGGTGTTGAAGTAGTATTTTGAAATTGAAACATTAAATATGAAATAAGTTATATGAAATTTGACTCATGAATGATACACGTAGAATATGAATAATGATAATTAGACTTGAAAATTCCTGACAAATGAAACATTTGTATTTCAATTTTTTAACATATCAGACAGGAATATATTTTGTATTTTTATTTAATACAATAAACAATTTCATATAAAAATTAGTTTACTTCTCTTTAAAGTAAACTCTCAAAATGTGAACTTTATTGGTTATTTAAAAATATTCGCCATTAAATGCGGTCGACTTCATCGACTATAAGTAAAAAGTATAATTCCATAGTAATATTCTTTACCAAAGCTGGGCAAGTTCATATTTATTACTTTTACTATTCGAAATCGTATTAGAATTTAACTTTAAATAATAATAAAAAATATATTGGATTAATATAAAGTTTCTCAAAAAATAAACATTCAATCTTCAATAAACGAAGACCAAAAAAGAATATTTTTTCCTTTTTTAAATTAAGTTAATAATTAAATGTTTTTACAATATTAAATACCTAACGATTTTATCTTATAATATCATAATAATATAATTATATAATTATATAATTTAAGTTAAAAGCTAAGTTAAATATCAAAATATTATTTATTTATATTAGAATAATGATTTTTTTAAATTGCTCATTTGATTTAGTATAAACAATAAATCTTTAATTTAAGCTCTAAAATATTTTGTAACAAACAAAATATAAAAATGAATGTTTAGTGGATAGTTAAAATACAATGAATTGTATTAAGTTAAGAACTATTAAATAATTATATTAATATCATATCTGATTAACTAAATAAATAAATGATATTTATTTGTCTTTGAAGTTTTAAAATAATTTACAATTAACTTAATTGGTGAGAAATGGAAAATAACAAGTTAGGTTTACGTCAATATAAAGAAAATTAAGTCAGATTAAAATTAAATTAATATCCGCGTATACAATTTTAGATAGTCTGTAAAGTAAAACAAATAAAATTAATTTGACTTTTTAACATACCTAATACTTGTTAATAAGTTAAATTAACTTAGAAACTCGTTAATGCCCATTCTAATTTTTAACTATGGTTTAGAAAGAACAATTTTTAGTAATTTATTTCGTTAGTAAATTATACTTTGGTCTTGTAAACTAAACGAGTGTATATCATATCATTTTATGATTAAGATATGTCTGAGTATAGTAAACTCAGTTAATGTATAGGTAATTATTACAAAATTTCTATGAATTAAACGATTTGATTAATTATAGATATCTAAACTAAAGAATTACCATCAATATATTATTATAATTTTTTTATTACTAAGTATAAGTAATTTGTTAATTTATAATATCGAGAAATACAAATATGAAATTCGAATAAATTAAAGAACATGTACAAATTGTAATTTAATTGATATTCTACTCATGTAGTATAATTATAATACTGTAATAATAAATTGATTTCGAGTGTAATTAAATCAAATTGTAGAATCTCGGGTATACCATACAAATTTTAATGAACCTTAATATATAAAACTTACGACAATATTAAAAAACTAATAATTAAAAAAAAAAAGAAAATCGTCTTCGAGTGAATGAAATATAAAATAATTCTTTAAAAAATCATAAACAGTTTAATTTTTCAAACTTGAGAATAAATTTAATTTACAATAATAAAATATAAATAAGCTAATTTAAATTTAGTTTTTTTATTAAGAAATATTTTATTATTTACGTTAATCGAGCAAATAATGTACAAAATTAATAATTGTTTTAAACTCAAGTGTATATAATTCATACAAAATATTTTTATCACATGAAATTGGCGACAATTTTTTACATTTGAAATGCGGATTAGGGGAAAAATGTTACATAGCTTTTAAATAAATACTATCGATATTTTACATTGCTTAAATAATTATTTAATAATTGTTTCGTTTGTTTTTATGTAGGTCATAAAAAATAATAGTCAATATAAATGTAAATTAAGTTTAAAATAAATTATAATGTGTTTTATCTGGGATTCTGTGCTTTTATTTAATATACAGATTCTATAAGTTACATTTCATTCCAAACAACATATTAACATATAGTTATAACATTTAGGAAATTTATATAGAAAGTTATAATTTTAAATATTTGATTAAAAAATTTGTTTAAATCAAAAAAATACTTTTACCATAAAAAGTCCTTTATACTTTACAGGTATCTACGCTGAATGGTACTCGGTATAATATGTTATAAACATCTTGAAAATAAGAATATTTTACATAAATATTTTTACTTAAATTTTGTAATGTTTTTTTAAATTAATAAATTAGGTATTGTTGTAATATTTGTATATGAATTGTCAACATATAATTTAAAATTGTATTTAAAATAAATAATATGTTTAGATTTACAAGGAATAGTTTCAACAGAATATTAACATATTTTGAAAAATTAATATACTAACCTATTTTGATATTTACACGTCATCAATTATGTAAATAGTTATAATTAATTTGGGAAATCAAATTAACCTTTTTAAATTGAAGTTTTAATTTAAATTTAAACTATATAGGTAAAGAATCGAATACAGATAATGTCGGGAATATCAATTGGGCTGTGTAACGGAAGTTTTGATAATGTCAAAATATTCTTCCGGAAATTGAACAAGAATACACGTATGTATTATATACATTATATTGTAGTTGTGATGGGGGATTAAATATTCTGGATGCGAATAAAATAAAGATTAGAAATTGAAAAAACATGAAGTAAAAATAAAAATTAAAATTGTATGCTTAAAAACAGAGTGAAACTTATTATATTGAAATATAGATATTTACTTTTCTCTAGTTTAGAAAAACACTAGAAAAATTAAAATAACATGAAAATATGAAATTTTATTTTGTGTTACACCACGAGTAATTCAAATTATACATTTTACCCAGTAATTGGTAGATACTAAATTCCAAAAGTATAACTTTTATTGATAGTGCTCTCATGGTTTATTTAATGTTTTACATATTATATACATTATACATAATACATATTATGCCACCTAGCAACATAAAAACCCTCTTAGGAAGGTCCTTGGATTGTCTCAGTACTTGAATTAGAAAAATAAATAAGGACGGACTCTGAGCTTAGTTAAAAAAATCAGCGTTAGAGACATATTAGAGAAAACATAAGCCGTGGAGGATTTTATCCCCCTCATTCACTATAAAAGAGTTTTTCAATCAGGGGACATTTTTTAAAATATTTTAGATTATTATTGAATATGAATAAAATAAAAAAATACATTTTTTTTTTTACATAAACGTTGGGGAGTTACATATTTTTAAGATAGCATAGTTTAAGTATTCCTCTTATTCTTAGAATTCTTATTAAACACTTTTCTTTTTAAATAAATAATTGAGGAAGTTGTAGATGTAGACCGAATTGTAGTTTTAAATAACTTTTTAACAATTTTTTTTATAAATGACTGATAAGTGGTCAAAAATTTTTGAAAATTGTATCTTGTTAATTACCCGTCAATTTATCAGTGCAATTCGCCATTCCACTAATAAAATTAAATATAAACAACTACCTAAAATAACTAAAGTTTATCGGTGTCACATTGATTTCATCATCATTTTAGGCTTTATCTATTCACGGATAATGAAGATTATTTATTACGTATATGATACCAATATGATTTAATAAAATCAACTATTCATCATATTATATGATGATTTTTATCTAAATCCTTTTATGCAATAAGGATAAAAAAAACATTGATTGTCGTAATTTCAAGATAATTTAAAAAGAAGTTAAATAAAAATTAAACAGACATTTGGTTCCCTGCGTTTCCTCAATAAATTGAGGGGTACACTATTAAATATGAAAAAATGACCACTGGATGGTCCATTTACGACTATAAGACTCTAGTAGAAAGTTTCTGTTTAGATTCCAAACTAACTTTTCTGAGAAGTTATTAGGTGGATTGTAGGCTTCCGGATGCCTGAGTTGAGACTGTCTGTCAGAAACCAATAAGGAACCGAAAAAGTTATAAAATTACAAACATTTTAATAAAAGACCAGTGGGGATTAAGGTAGGACATTGGATACACCCTTTTCAACGGAGTGTAATGATTGAAAACGCGCAAGAATATTCTACTTCGGAATCGGAGATCAAACTACTGACTGACCTCTTTAATCGAAACGTAAAACCACTGCGAAATCTCATGTTGATTGATTACTCGTACATAAACAGTACTACAATATTACAAATATACAGCGTATTTATATTATTTGCACTTGCGCCTGGTAAATATCTACACGACAGTTATTTTATTTTATAATTTATTTATGTTTAATAAAATTTGACCATACCTTAGTTATTTTTTACTATTTACATTATATGACATAATAACTAATATTACGTCTGAATATATCATATTATATTAATTATTATTCTAATTATTTCCTGTTATTTATTTTAATGAAATACTAAATACCATACTATAAATAAAAGAAAAGGAATATATTATACTGTGCATAAATAAAACATTTTTAATACACATTCCCTCCCCTACAATAAGCGTGATGATTTTTTTTTTTTTTATCTTTTTTTGGTGCGAGGCTAAATAACTATTTATTTTTTTATTTTTGCATATATAATTATCTCCAAATAATTTGGTATTGGCCACCCTAAATCGATCTCTCGCATCCTCTTCATTTATATATATCACATTATATGATTTTAATTATATTAATATTTAAAATATACTTAAATAATACATAATATATAACACATAATATACATAATATATATTGTTCTACTTAATACAAAATCAATATTTGGATAACCAACGCTATAGATGGGCAAACCAAATATTTAATTCACCTATGCGTGGCATATTTTTGTTTATAAGTCAACATAAGTCAGATTAATATTTGAACTTTAGCTAGTCGGGTCAGGAATTAATGAAATTTCAATCGGTAAATTTTATCGTTAACTTTGCCCGTTCTTGTCGATAAACATCCTGCAAAACGTCCTGTTCTTTTCTCTGCACAAACGACCTCTGCGAGCCGATTTATCGTACCTATTAAACGTACGGATTATATCTCACACTCCCCTCGTCACTATTGTATTTGTCCAAATCTCCTTATCCGCACGAGTCTCATTCCTCCACAATATCCGCGTGTCAGGCGGAGTTCATTATGCTAAGTAACACTACGGTACTGACCTTGATGAGCTTCGCCGTGATCTTGGGCTCCCGGTGTCCCGGTGGCACGTACAGGTGTACCTTGTGCACGATACCGAACGGATCCCGTTCCGGCACGGTCTTCCGCCGGCTTAAGCACAGGCACGAACGCAGGAACACGTCACAGATGTGCGTGCCGGTCGACGGCTCGTCGTCGCTGACGGTCGGGCTGGCCGCGGCCACCGCGCTGAACAAGTCCCGCGGCTGGGGCGGCGTCAACACCGCAGGCACTTCGAGCTGTAAATGGTGTTCCTTGTCCTCCGATATCGGCTGCAGCGTGCTGCACGGACCGCCGACCACGTCCAGTAGCGAGTCCGGGCTGTTCGCAGTCAGGCTGTCCGGCGTCCGAACCCGTTGTTCCGACATTTTCTCGATGCGGAACTGTAAACCGGCGAGTCCGATCGCCTCGTCGCTGCTGCAGTGCAGCGAACCCTCGATCACTGCGCTCTGCAACTGTACGTAAATATATATTATATATATAAAAAATCCCACGTTTATGTAGATCCGTGTACAGATTTATGAAATATTAAGGATAAGAAAATTGAAAAATTGTCATATAATATTGGTTTGGAAAACGGGAAAGTATGCAAAAAAAAAAATCTTCTTCTTCTCCTTCGCCTTCTCTCCCAACTATTTGGGGTCGGCCACCCTGGTCCTACACTTCCAGTTAACTCTATATCCCGCATCTTCTTTATTTACACCCACCTTCCTCATATCACTCGCGATCACATCCCCTCATCTCTTTTTTGGTCTTCCTCTAACCCTCTTACTAACAACATGCATTTAACATACTAATCTTACTGTATCAGTCTCATCCCTCCTTAATACATGCCCAATTCATATTAATCTATTCTCTCTCAATTTGTCTACTATCGAAGCTACACCTATACTACCTCTG
>JAIPRL010009236.1:0-18150 GCA_025469235.1 Pemphigus obesinymphae | reverse complement strand
CGGGATTATTAAATTTATTCAATAATAAAGTATGTAATATGTAATATGTGTTAATGTATTAAAATCAAAGCAAAATATGTAGTAAAATAAAATTTATAAATACGTAATTAATTTTTTTTTTCCACTTTTTTCCACAGCCTATAAGGTTCATTCGGTTATAAGACTCACTTTGTGCTGGTCCCAAAGTGAATCTTATAAGCGGCGTCTACTGTATATATATTGTATAGGTATGCATGCAAGACTTGCAGCACTGAAATAGGTAGGTATTGGATCGAAAAATATGTCGTACCCGTCGAGCACCCGGGGCTACGCAGCTACATACTCGATAAATATCGATTATAAACTTAGATTTCGTAGGTTTTTTTTTTTTTTTTTTTGTCTTGCGCATACCCAAAAACGAGTCGAGCAGACTGCATACACGCGCGATGTCGTTGTCGAAATTATACGATATTCGCTATCATATAATAAATCATCGTCGAGAATTTACAACGTTTTTTGGTGAAGATTTCTACACAGTATACATATTAAACATCCTATACATATATTATATATTATATTCCAGGAAGTTCGTTCGTGTATGAAAACATTAATAATTACCGTATGATCTGACAAATGTTTTTTTCAATCCACCAAAAATATTTAAACCCGTTAAATTTACATGCAAATAACATTCATAACCTATGGAGTTGATCTTAGATAATAATAGGACAGGAACACGATGATATTATTCAAAATTCAATCATTTCTTCTTGAAAATTTCTTTCTGTTTCAAATGTAAAGATTCTTGACGTTCGTTGAATTATACACATACAATATTTCTACTTTAATATTTTATATATAAAATGCTAACTTTTTTTACCCGTTTTTTCCATGAGAAAAACCTCATAGAAATTTAATTCCTCGGCCCGTTTTCGCCGCCGCTCAACGCGTGTTCCTGTACCGTTACCGTTTCCAAACTCTTTTCCGGTCGTTTTGAAATTTTTACGCCTTCTGTTCCTCTGCGTTTTCGCCTTTTCTCCGAGCTTTCCATGCCGGGAAGAAAAATTGCGATTCCCAACTCGCCGATTTCCGTTATCACTCGACGTTCTCCCGGATCGTCGTATTATTGCTCCGAACTTCCGAAATCGGCTTTAGCTACCTTTGTCGACTTCGCGGACTTTGGATTCGCGTTTCCCGGACGTTTTAACTTCCGACTGAACGTTTCTTTGTCTACCGTTCGTCCCCAATCGACCGGGACGTTCGTTCCAAATACTCGTATATATTATCTGTCTATATACGTAATGGTGTCGTCCGTTTAAATACGAAAAATTTCAAACACTTTATCATCGATTATGTAGTCTAATGATAATGGTAATGAACTTTCGATACGGGTAGGCCAGTTCGAATCCCCCACCTTCTATCTGTTTTTTGCGACTTTTTTTTATCTAATATCCGAAAATCGTCATATATTTTTTTATAATTTTTTTATTTTAATTAAATTTTTTACCTACCTACCTACCTAACTAGTTTATTTCATTAAATTATGTGTTATATAATATCCTGTGAATCCCGTATTGAGTATTTAAGTTTGTCCCGCTGATTCATAGAATCACTATAGTTTTTATATCTTATAGTAATGAATTTAAAATTGCAGGACTTCCGTAGTATTTTTCACAATTTGACATTCATTTATATTGATACATTCGGGCAAACCTTTATCATATATTAAATGATGTTTAATCGGACTTTCGAACAAATTGACCTGACGACAATGGTTGTATAAAAATTTAGGAACGAAAATTCCGAGCAACTTCTTATGTGTGCGAAGTAGGTACTTACTATATTATATCATACTTTATTTTTATTTTATACCAATATTATATTGAACGGTAAATATTTCTTGAAATTTTGATCAAATTTATATTGAGATTGAGTAAAACCTGTTACACCGAGCTTAGCGAGGTTTGAGTTTTTATAAAAATCCGAGAATAATAAATTCGATTAATTTTCTGATTACTCGTATCACTTTTTATTGTTGTATAATCCCGAAATTTCCCCCTAAAAGACTACCAATAATAATAAAATTATGAAACTTTGGAAAGTTGGATTTAAAATCTATAGATTTAAATGTGATGGCCTATCTTATAGGGATCGATCGAGGTATTTTTCTTTGTTAATACAGATTGAAATATAATCAATGTTTAAATATTGTAATTTTTAATGATAAATAAGATGACTAAAAAAAATAAAAAAATAAACGCCTTGAGCGATTGTTATAAGACAAACTGATAAATTCAAAACATTTTTCAGAATATTGAAATCCGATTTTTCAAAATGCCACAGTTTTATCACGATAGTTTATGTCAATTTTTGAATTTCACATTGGTGTGAAAATGCGTTTTTCTCAAATTTATGTTTTTCAAGGCAGACGACCAACCTTCTGCAATTTTCAACCAATCAACTCCAAATTTTAACTGTAGATTTATAATAATATTTTCTAGTGAATTATGTACAAATATGCGAGCCGAACCGCTCGCGATAGGTTCGTGTCATGTTCGTTAATGCCACGTACACACTTGCGATCCGCTCGCAAACCAATACCTACAACGAACCAACAACGAACCTACACCAAATTACCGACAGTAGCGTATTTTACCTCCATACATTCTCTTTTAAATATTTTTTTAAATTGTCATTATGTTTAGGATCCCATAACAAATGTCTACTTTTGTAAATGTCAATTAGGAAAATAGTGTCTTCCTCTGACCACTTCATAATAAAAATAAAGTTATTTGAAAGTACTAAAGTACCTAAATAGAAAATTAAAAATAATATATATAAATTTCATGCTTAAAATAGTATTTATTAAAATAGGTCAAATAGGTATTTGGTAAAGTGACGAATCTGTCAACACGCCATCCAAACGTACACTAGCTGTTCGTCAAAAAAACCGATTCTTGATGGTGCAACACGAACGGTTCGCAAGTGGCTCGTTGAGCATTCAACAAACTGTCCAAATTATGTGTGCTATAGGTTCGTGGTTGGTTGGGCTCGCAAATGTGTACGTGACTTAGGATTTTTTAGATTGATTGAAATTTAACGATTTCATGACCAATTTTTGACCGATTTGTTTATAAAAAAAAATTTTCCTTCAAATGTATGCCGTTTTTGTAAAAATTAAATTTTTGAAGAATCCTACGTACTTCACTATATATATTCAAAATTGTTTTCGTTTTTTGTTCTACATTGAAAATGACAACCAGCAAGTGGTCGCCACTGGAAGTCATTAAAAAAAAAGAAGTTTCTTTTCATCAAGTGGCTCTCCACCACCATTTTGTTTTAAAAATATTTCTTTTACTTCAAGACTTATTATTAACATGTATGAAAAACAGAATATATTTTAGAATATTAATTAATTTTTCTTAAATAAATTGTAGACAATAACCCTTGATTAAATAAATAACAAGGTAGCATTACTCTGCCTTAATAGGACACTATACACTAACACATTATTGTAGTGAAAGAATACTATAGTAATTAAAATGCTACTAAGTCTACAATAAACATTGAGACATAAATTATATAGTTGTAAGAGTTGAAAATTTTTTCGATGATTTGTTGGAATTCGATTTTCAAAACAATGTTTTTTTTTTATATTTTGTACGATTGAATATTATCCAAATACGCCTTTTTGCTAACCTATATTTTTAATTTTTTATTATGATTTTTCAAAATCGGGTTCTAACAAAATATAGTAAACACTCACCACATTTCAATCGGTGGTATCTATAATGTCGTTTTTACATTCTTTTAAAGTTACACGGCATTTGAATTGCGTAAACTTAAACGTAAACGTAAAAATCGTGTTTACATGCCAATAAAAAATGATACTGACACAAGTCTTAAGTCTAAATTCCTTTTAAAATATATTTAAATATTTCTAATTTGTTTGATTACAATTTTTCTTAAAGCTTCTTAAATATTGCCTGTACAAAACTCCTTAAAATTCGGGTGTGAGGAGTCCCCTTAAATATTCTTATTAACTACGTTACATTGAACATTTTATTTTCTGTAAAATCTTTAAACATAATTTTTTCTTCGCTATCTGCAGGTATATAAGTATATACGTGATAGTACATATACCCTTTATAGATTGAACATCGTAACATTTTATATTTGTATTTAGATACCACATATAATATGTATATTGTATTTTGTTTAAACGCGCGCAATACGTTAAAATGATTAATCGGATGCAAAACTTGTGACCGAGCAACAAATCATTCATCCGGTGCTGTTTACATGTTTATACTTCTCGACAATCCTCGGGGCAGCTGTAATACAACTCTAACCGTTTGTAAAACGAAAATATAATTATTATTACTATATTATCAACTTTATGCAATAGTACCTATATAGCCGCGTACAGGTATATACAATAATATTTTAATATAATCCGCACGAGTTAAAAAAAAAAAAAAAATGAACATTTTTGTACAATACTTATCTTATTACGAGTACCTACTCTTATGATATAATATGATGACTGCCTGTATTGCGTATCCGACCATTTAAATCACGTGTACGCCGCACATACGAGTGCTGCAGTATGGACACTGAAGTTTAAGCAGTTGACGTTAAAAATACACCGCGTGTACTAGATGATCATTTTCATGGGTGGACTGGCGAAATACCCGTTTTGCGATGTCTTGGGTGTTCGCCACACGATAAAAAGAAAAAAAAAAAAGAAGAAAAGAGAGAAAAATAAATGATAAAATATGATAAATAAATAAAACGATAATAGCGTAAAACGAAATAAATATAAATAATACTATCAAGGAGCGGAGAAGAATATTCGTTATAAAATATGGTGTGTGTGTGTATATATAGTCATATTATCGCGACCACGAATCTGCACGCCAACTGCAACTGCAGTATACACCCGCAAGCTGTTCGCATATATATATATTATATATATATATATTATATTGTTAAAATCGATGTTCACCATCTGATGGGACTCGCGAGATTTCATATTTTTCATATTATTATTATTTTTTATTTATTTATTTTTTTTTTTGACAAAAAAAACTATCAGAATAATAATAATAATAATAATAATAATAGGTGTATCTGCAGTATTGACCGCGATCAAATGCGGCATAATCTCGGCATAATCGTACGTATAATGTATATTATATTTTATATACACATACACATTATAATAATGTATACTATTATTATTATTTATATATTGATGCCAATAAAAATAACCGCGTGTGAAACGGTTTCTGGTGTTCACACAAAAGGACCGTATTTACACGACGTGCAAATGCATCGGTCGTATATTATATATACTGCTGCTGTCCGGCCCCGTATAAATATCTATGCGTTTGGCTGCGGTAGGTATATTGCATATTGTATAATATTTTATGACTGTATATTATAATAATATTATACGTCATGTACAGTATATATTTGTGATCGCAACCCCAATATATGTGTATATATATATATATATATATATATGTATATATATAATATAGAATATTACGAAGTATATATAAATTATTTGCTTAAGACGACGTGTGTGATGTGTGTATAGAGAATTTACCTTTTTATTTTTTGGTAAACACACGTCACCGCCCCCTCCCCACCACCGTCTATAAATGTATTTGTACTTATGGGGCCCAAAAAAAAAATAAAAATCACTCGTGCACGCAGAATTATAAATATATGATGTAATCTATACGTGCCTCCAGACTGGACGATGACGGTCCCGATTTCGGACCCTTCTTATTATATCAGACATGCAGACGCATATACATACAATCTATATCTTTCCTCTCGAATATCCTCACGGGCAAAACGGATTCTATCCCATAGCCTCGCTCATCATACAAATTACTCCAAAATCCAAATTAAATTAATATGTCTTTTACTTCGACCAAGCGTTACCTACGTGTATCTATTTTTAAACCTATTGATTATGTTCTGATGTCTTGGAAATAAGAATAATGGCCAATGATTTGGTTTTATTTATTTTTGTGTGTTGGGTTGCCAAACATTCTTGCTACAGGTAAAGAATGTGTTTCAATATTGTTTCTTTGATTCACAGATTTTGACTTGACTAGAAACAGGAAAGCAAATAGCTTTTTCAACATATATATTGGTTATATCATTGCCATGAATTCCTGGCAATACATGGCTAGGAATCCTGATCAACACAGTAGTTTGTTTACTAAATTGGAGAGAAAAGATCTGATTTTGAATTATTCTGGGTATGTCGTTTGAATAATGAATATTTTGGATACTAGTTAATAGTTATAGTACTGAGGGAGTCGATTAGTATGATGGATTTGGTTATATGTTTTTACTTGAAAGGATATGACATATTGTAAGAGCTTCCCTGTATAAATTGAACATAAGTGAGAAAGTTTTGATCATATTGTTTTGTTTTCATTGTATACTATACCGATTCTTTAATTCCGGTTTTAGATCCGTCAGTAAATAACCTAGCACCAAGTGTTCTTATTATTATCAATTGTAATTCCTAAGATTTTTATAGTTTTTGTGTAATAGGAATATTGTTTATTTGAATCTCTAACTTGTTGTATTTTTAAGCTAGGAAAATATACTGCAATGCAGATAATGTGAAGCCAGATCTGCATTCAGTTAGTACATATCAATTATATCTTGTAATGCTGGATTAATGCAATTTTTGTTTTTTCCTCGGCAGAAAATATTTGAATCGTCCGCAAAAAAGCACATTTAACATGAAAATCAATTCATTGATTTAAATTCAAAACTTTAAAGCTATAAGAAAAAGGATAACTTAAATCATTTTGGAGCCTTGAGCAACACCATTATTTTGTTTAAAAGGCAAGATAAATGACTGTTTATTTTAACTTGAAATATTCTATCCGAAAGAAAATTCTTGATTAAGTTGAGTATGTTACCATTGTACATAATAATTTGTAATTTTTTTTAGTACGAGTAGGCGACAGGTTGTGTCATAGGCTTTTGTCATGTCTAGGGCAACTAAACCATTAACTTGTTTTCTTTCAAATTTTTTCAAGATATTTTATTTTATATCGCGTAAGCAGTTCTATGTAGGATACTTTTCTTTTTAAGGAAGCCGTTCTATTGAGAAGTTGGGTAGATAATTTATGTTTTCAATAAACCATCGTAGTTTAGTTTCAATGATCTTTTCAAGCAATTTACACAATTTATTTATTAAATAAATTGGTCTGTAGCTAATTGTCCTGAATTGATCGTTACTAGATTTAAGATTGGAACAACTATACAGAATGTTTCAAAGTGTTAGGAATACAATTGCAATATAAAATTGTGTTGTATAAATAAAGAACAAACATAATTTCATAGGTGAGTAAGTCTTATAGAAAACTATAGGAAATTTCAGCGGGGCCGGGAATATGGCTGGAACGTTTGAATAACACCCAATTTATTTCATTAAATGTGATAGGAAGATTTAGATAACATTGGTGTTGGTGAGTCAAATTAACTTTAGAATTAAACTGCCTCCAAAAACCGAAATCCGAATAAGTCGTTCTTGATATATATATATATATTTTTTTTTTATAAGAACACGATACTTATATATGAAATATCAGTCGATGATAAGTCATACGCGTGTTAGTCTATATTCAATATATTTAATGCGAATTAAAATGTGAAAATTAACGACACGTATACCTAATAATATATAGGTATATTATCATGAGTTATAGACTATGAAACGAATGGCGATTTTGATGAATAATGATCGACCGATGTGAAAAATGCAACAATTTGTCAGAAAAGATCTAAATACTCGTAAAACAAAATTATCGTTTGCATATTGGGTATATATATACATAGGTATACAATACACGCGTTTAAATGCCGGTTATACGTGTGTATTACACATTATACGCATAATATATTTCAACCGCGCGGCTGGCGGTTTGACGGATTTAAAGAGCCGAGAGTGAATAAATTATTTTCTAAAACATAATATCTCACCGTTAAGTAATTATAATTCCGACTCTCTTGGTGGGTCCCCGGGTATCTCTCCTACGCGTCGTTTTTTTTTTTTTTACTTTTCTCCGGTCCAGAGACACGCATATTATAATAATATTATATAGGCACCTTTATAGGTACGTACCTATATACGATTTAACGAAATAATAAATAAATATTAACGATATTTTAACGCGAGTGGTTATTATTTAATGAAATAATTCACTCCGATTCGCTCGATCCTCTGTTCATATAATATACGGGTATAAAAATATATTAAAACGTATCGTATACCTATAATAATGTATAATAATAATAATGTATCGTTTTTGTTGGCGAACCGCGGTCTTCGGACGGTCTGGCAAAACGCTGTACGGTAAACTTGTGCTATGTCGTGCGACGGCACAACGCCACACAACGACCATAATAATACGGTAAAACATAAATTATATCGGAACGTCCTCGTAAACGTACGTTTAATTTCGAATCGATGGGCGGTCCGAACCCGTACGAAACGGGTAAAATGAGGAATGACCTAATGACATTTTTTTCGCCGTGTTTATATTTTTTTTTTTTTTTTTTTATTTAATTTTTAATCATTTTTTTTTTTTTTCTGTAACTTTTTACGTACTTGCGCTTCAATATATTATCCGCATGACGCCTTCAATATATTATAATATGAACGTAAAACATCGAAATCACGGATTTCGATATTAACGAACAAAAGGCGATTGGTTTTCGACCCTATTTATGTGGTGCTTGTATTTTGAAAAGTTCAAGAGCCTGTAAATTTGGCGGCACGCGCGTCACGTGTAGGAAATTTCATTCGTTCATATACCTACCTAAAATGCATAGTAAAAAAATGTGTAGTTCATAATCTATTGGGAAATGTTAGATTTTTAACAGCGTCGTGATATACAATCTATTGATTTCATCACGTTTATTTTTATTTTTTCTGGAAACCACTTAAATGTAGCAGTCGATTAGCTGTTGTAAAGTAAAGAGCTTTTTTTCTTTTGTAATCAATTTGTTCTATAGACGGTTTTTTCTAAATGTAACTTTTTTATTTTCTCATGTGTAAAGAAAGCCACCTTTTATAATGAGAAATTTTTATAAATGGGAAAATAACAGATAAAGTTTCCACGGTTAATCATATATATATATAGCTGTATAGCTATTAGATTACTCATATGTCAAACACCGAACTCTGCTCAAAATCGTTTTATAGAAAACGAAGATTTATCATAACTTTAGAAATTATAATATATTATACAACCTACCAGTATAATAACATACCTAACCCGATGAAGCGAAGTGCTTCAACCACCTACTTGCTTCCTTTTTACAATTTGTTACCTATGTGGTTAATAAAGAATTACAGGTAGTTTTCTAAAAACCCAACCCATTTCCCGCTAAAAGCTCAATTTATTTTTCGTACCTACCCTCCAAAAGCATTCAACAGTTTCCATTAAATATATTAGGACACTGTTGCAAAAATGGTTTAATTTTCAATATAAAATGCTGGTCTAAAAATAATTTTAAAAAAGAAAAATAGTACCTATCTTAAGTGTTATTTCCAAGGATGACATCGGACAATAACTAAGTTAAAGTTAATTAGTTATTATTAACTTTAAAAATTAACTATGATATAGTTACTGTGGTGTGTACTATCAGCACTGCGGTAAATTTACAAAATCTATATAAATAAACAGTCGAAAATTCTGCGAGTAAGTTATTAACTACCTAGTAAACACTTTTCTGACCGACTTCTATATTGATGTGCAGCGATTTTCCTGATAAAAATATCGGTGATATTTGCTATCGCCTACGGTAATGTTATCACATAGAACTGCGTGAATATATATGCGCATATAATATATTATGCATATCCGTGGTTCTGCAAACTGTTGAAACTTTGCACGTATTTGAAATATTTTAATTTAATGATTATTTTTTTTTTTTTTTTTTTTTTTTTTTCTATGATCGCACGCCGTAATTTAATCGGTTTTGATTTATTTACTTAGCGGATGAATGGGGGCGGAGTGTATAATGACAAGACGCGCGCGCACGCCCGTCGTGGTGTATCTTACAATTTTCGTTACGCTATCGAAACAAATCTGGACGGGTCTCTCTCCTCTCGCCGCACATACACGCGATGAATTTATTGGACGAATAAATTAATATTATACTGTATGTATGTGTATTTTTTATTATTATTATTTTTTTTTTTTTTATTATAAACGTACACACGTATGTACGCAGTGTATATTATAATATGTTTGTTTTATTCGACTTCGTACGATAACCAAGAAGTAAATTAATAACTACAAGAGAAACCACCTATACTATACGTATAAGATTATAACGTATATATATATATATGTGTGTGTGTACAAGTGTAATGATTTTTCATCTCTATCCTTATTTTCTGTATTCATATACATGTACGTTGTATACGTGTATATAATATGTTCGCACGATATGTAATGGAACAATAATTTCCCTCATAATATGCCCCACTTGCGAAATAAATATAATATACAGGATGACCTGAATTCCGTGGATTTTTTCAGAAAAAAAAATCTTCAAAATAATCAGGTAGGTACCTGTTTTATGTTCATATAGAATAAATCAAAATTATTTTGAAGAATTAAAAATAATTAATCGCCATTTAACACTTTTAACTGGCCGACGATGAATGATGACCTATAATGATGACCGAAATTATACACTTTAATATTGTTTTAAAGTAGGCAGTAAATCAATATTGGCGCCACAACTTATTATTTGATAAGGCCACTTGGTATATTATATAGTATATGTATAAACAATTACCTATATGAAAGTATATTTTTTGGTTCCTGCCATTTTATAGTGTTTACAAATGTTACTTATTCAGAGACGCTTTCTGAGTGATATTTAGATGATATTCAGTAGTTTTGTATGCTACATAAAACATAGACTACCTATAGACTGTAGACAATTATATTTTCTCGAAGCCCATAAAAAATCACATGAGATTTCATTCGCGTAAGTTAAGGTTAAGTGGTTTAAAAGATATGTCAGATAGCACTATTTCAGCAATAGAACTGTTGCCTGGTAGAACAAACGGTTGTGGAGATGTCTTTTCAAGGTCCGTAATGTATTCGCTGGTCAATCAAACTATGTTATGTATGTTACAGATATTTAATATTTAGACTCTTTTTAATTAATGGCATTAATTTTAATTAGGTATATATATATATATATATAGTTTTTATTCATGTTAATTATTTTATATTTTCAATTTTTATTTATGATATATTACTTTGTACCATATACAGAAAAGAAGATAAATTTTTATTGAAAAAAATAAATAAAAACATATACCTACTAACATTGTTTACGCGTCGTGGAAAACAAGACTAGTAAAATACCTGTGGACTACGAAAGAACGTGCAGTTTAGGACATTTTTTTTAGAATCAACTCTCAGTGAAAACTCAAAAGTTAATTCATTCTTTGTTTTACAAACATTATGTGTAATATATGTAGATACTCTTTTAATACATTTTGGTAATTTAAAACTATACCCTTTGGTTGACAATGATGAAAGGTTTTTAGAAATTGCATCATGTTCTCCTGACAACTCGATAAAATTCAAGGCTATCGATGTGCAGCTCGTGTTAATCCACTCATATAGAACTATAATATTATGCATCCATCAGCTATGAAGCTAAAAACTTGAAATTTCTGTCAGTCAAAGATTTTGAAAAATATTTTTCGACAATTCAAATTAATTTAAAATAGTATCTATATAATAGGTATATATATAATATACATATACTTACATACATACGAACACACATAAAATATTTGTACATACACGACGATTCAAAAACTTGTCCATTATATTATCATTATTCCACTCGACTACACCGTATCTTAATTACATTACGCTGAAATTGTACGATGAGCAAAATCCCTATGACTAATCAATTCTCGTTCATTTGTAATAATATAT
This sequence comes from Pemphigus obesinymphae, assembly GCA_025469235.1. Lineage (NCBI taxonomy): Eukaryota > Metazoa > Arthropoda > Insecta > Hemiptera > Aphididae > Pemphigus > Pemphigus obesinymphae. Next base: position 6,148 of record JAIPRL010009236.1, on the reverse strand, counting down.
ATATATATAAATTTACACACGATTTAGTATTATTACGAAATGAATCTCTATGATCTACGATTTTTATCTCAAGGATATAATATTATTACGCGCGTTCGACGACAACATTAAAAAAAAAGCAATTCAATTACCTATACACAGGTAATAAAAACATCACTGAACGTGTTATTCGATTAACCATCAAAATTGTTATTTACGCCTAAGATAAAATATTTATTGAGGTACATTACACGAACCGTGTACATCCGTTTATCAACTGTTGACGTCGTACAATAATCGTAGCAATAATCGTCCGATTTTTCAAATTCTCGACAAATAACATAGGGTTTGATCGACGTATATATAGATACCAATACATACCAAAACGCCATATTATATTAATATACGATATATCAAATATTTCAGATAGAGAAGTAATGTCATACATATTCTTAAATAATCTATAACGTATTGAATATTCTCTAAGCCCTAAAATATGTTTTATTATTCAAAATAAGTTTTTTTCTTTAAATTGTATGTTTCATGAACCGTTAAGATGTCTTACCCTTATTTAACTGTATAGACTAGAAACAAACATATAAAATCATAAAAATCCGACTTCTACTTATTGTATAATAAATTTTGTTCGACTAATTCAGGTTAAATTTAAATATTTATATACTTATTTATAGTACCTAATTAAATATTTATTCACCGCATCTGCATCAACAAATATATCTACTATTCATTTTCATTAATAAATATCATAGTTTCACAAATTACCATGTCCTAAACAAACAATTACAATACAGTATTTTAGTAAATATATAGTAAACATTTTAATTTCAAGTTGAAACTTGACAAATCATAACCAGTTCACGGCGAAAATATTTAAATGTCTTTGGATAATAATTAATATAAGAAAGAAAATCAAAAGAATCTAAACATTTTCGGATCTCAGGAGAAAGGAAATCATGTTTATTTAAGACACGTTTCACCAAAAAAATAAATAACGAATTAGTAATCAAAAAAAGGGTTGAACAAAGTCAAAAAATATTAATATTAAAATGAAAATAATAAAACAAATAAATGCCTGAAAACTATATCTTACAAATTAAAAATTCACAAAATCCATACAATGATTTTGGGATAAATAATATATATAACTATAGTCTATATGTATTGTGCTTTATTATAAAAATATTATGAATTATAATAACTTACCAATTTTAAATGTAAAAATTTGTAAGTATCTACATATTATTATAAATTAAATTATTAGTAGTGTCCTTTATAGTGGACCAACGTCACAAATTAACATTAAAAAAATGAATCTAACAAATGATGGACTAAATTAAAATTGTACGAAATATGTTATTGGACAAAACCGACAATTAGATCAAATTACAATAGTAGACATAATAATTGATTGGATCTAACATCTATAAACCAATTTTTCTCTTGATGACTAGTTTCACCACTTTTTACTTTTTAAATTATCAATACTTCAATCTTTGCCCCATTAAAAGCCATTAGGTTATCAATTAGGTAAATTCTCTTTCTACTATAAACAAATTAATTACATATATTTATAATTAAAAATTTTTATTAAAACTTAAAACTAAGGAATTCAAAAATTATTTCTCTTTTTACAAATTTTATTACCTATGTTTATTTTAAAAAACAATAAGATAAATTTACTGATAAACTTACGTTTGATACACATATAAATTATATAAAAAATAAATCTTTAAAGCAGTTTGGATTTATCAAATTTTCCTGTGGTAATTTTAAAAACATCAATGCTTTAAATCTAATATATACTTCCTACATTAGGTCCCTTCTTGACTATTGTTCTACTATTTGGTCACCATACCTTCACAAACATAAATTATCATTAGAAGCTGTTCAAAATAAATTTTTAGGTTTCCTGTGCTACCGTTGCAATATTCCTCGTATTCCTCATACTTCTTATGCTCCGATTTTGGATCTTCTTAGTATGGATTCCCTTGAATTACGTAGAATAAAACTTGAATTATGTTCTTATATAATGTTCTTCACAATAACAATGATTGTCCTGAGTTACTTAGTCGTCTATCGTTTTTAGTTCCACAACGTTTAACTAGATCTAATGTTACCTTTTATACTCCTACTCAACAAACAAATTATGCATTAAATTGTCCAATTTCTCGACTTATGTATTTATCAAATAAATATAAAATTGACTTTTTCAAAAATCAGTCATTATCCTCCTTTAAACAACATTTAAATCGTACTTTACGTACCTACTAAGTTATATGTGACTACTAGTTATAAGTTATCAATATTTTGTTTTAAGCTCATTGTACTATTACCTTTTATCCTTGTAAATTATTAATTTAAGTTATTTTATAATTTTTTTGTTCTCTACTTTATATAAAATGTACCTGTACTATATACTACTTACACTGTAAATGTATTATTACTCATGTAAATATGTAATTGGGTTGTCATACCCGTTAAATTCGAATAAATAAATAAATAAATAATATTAATAATTATGTATAGTACACCGAGGCTGCGTTCAGAATCGTTTTTTTTCAAGTCCAATGACTTATCATTGCTTTCAAATACAATACATCCACCAAGAATAGGTATCCGTATCCTATCCGATAAGTGCTTCCACCCGACGACCGAAGTGCACCTTTTTTTTAGATTTGATTGATAAATTGACAGCTATAACTTTTGAAACGATTAATAATTGAACGAATTTCCTAATTACAAATGATGGAACAAGTGAAAACAAAAATTCGCAGCACAATGGCTCATGAAAGACTTGAGCCACTTTGACACTTTCACAACTAGAGTTATTTTTCATTTTTACATATTCAGCATTTAGTACTTTGGATTTGAAATAATTAATTACTTGGTTAAGTCTGGACACGCCCATGGATACAAATTATTATAAATGAGAGAAATATGTTTAAATCACTGAACTATTTAATTTTTGTATTACCTATACAAGAATTATACAAAATTATACAATATATACAAGAAAAATAGTACGACATGTGAAATATTCTTAACTATAAATGTAAAGTACAAACTGTTATTTGATAATAATATATTATTGTATAAATATTAAAAATAAATACTATCTATATTAACAGTACCTACTTATAGTGTTATGGAATAAGTACGGATGTCGTAATGTAGTAATGTAATATACATTAATGGTGTGCCGTCAATAGATAACGGACAATTGATAGCAGTCGATTGATCGCGAGACAATTGACCGCATGCGACAATATTGATAGTACGATAATTGGTAGTGAAAAATTAAAAAATTATAATAATTAGGGCTGGGAACTTAATGCTCTATATACGCTTATACATAAAACAATAAATAGTAAGGCCAAGAGTTAATATTGATGGGTTATTTTAATGAATTTGATGTGCCTACAAATTATTAAATATTATATCAACTAAGTATTTGAAATTTATGAATTTTGAAATTATATTATCATTTATCATCAAATATGCTCTAAAAAATTGTAAAATAAAAAAATATGCACTTTAAACTAAAAAAAAAAATTACTAAATATGCAAAAATATGCACTATAAACTTTTATAATAAATATTATAAACAATAATAACATAATTGGGGTTTTTTTTGTTTTTATGACAATACCAATTGTCGCAAGCGGTCAATTGTCACGCGATCAATTGACTGCTATCAATTGTCGTAAATCCACATTAATAGGTACCTATCTATTTAACACACGAACATTGGAATGACTAATAGATAATAGGTCGGCGGTTGAACGGCGAAAGGGCGTAAACGAAATTTCATGTATTTTTCAGGAGAGCAAAAAAAAAAAAATATGTTTTTAAAACTATTGAATTAAAGGGTCCATATAAGATTTTAGGAACTTACCATTTTCTAAAATCTTCTTAGGAGATATTCTTCTATATTATTTACCAATAAGAATAGATTTCATTGGTACCTAACTGTACCTATGGTAATTTATCATAATACAAATTGTAAATTCTGAATTATCGCGAATTAAATTAATTTTCGACGTTTACGCCTCATTATTATTTTACCTGTAATTTTGATGATGGTAATTTAAGATTTTTGACCTAACTAGTACGGAGTTGGACGGAAAATTCGGAAAAACTCTGTAAAGGATGTTTGCGGAGTAAATATATTGCTGTGTGTAGGTACTTCTATAATTGGACCGTAAACCTATGAATGTATATGTATCCAGCCGGGTTTGAAAACATTTTCATAATATTATAATATGCATAATGTTAACCGTGTGAAAAAAAAAAACGAAAAATACCTAACGGACACACAATAGAAATGATAGACGACTATTTGAAAATATATAACTTAACAAAACACAACGATGTCAAAAAAAACAAAAAAAAACCTAACGAAAATGAACTAATACAATTGAAATTGTATAATTACATAAAACAACAAATAATACTTTTTTTTTGTTTTTTTTTTCAACCAAAACTTTATTTTTGCTCCCCTGAAAAATTTAGAAAAACGGACTACTACCGTTTTTCCCCTGTACCTTTCATATGTTTTAATGAGTCTTTTTCTCTGAGTTTTCAGATTCAAAAAAAAAAAATTGTAATTGATCCTGAAGTTCTAACATACGATTTAATATTTTACCTCTTGAAAGCCAACGTGTCTCAGTATATGAAACAATAAAGTAGTGTGTTCTGTACCGATATTTTTACATAATTCTTCAAATATTCTACATTTTACTGGTGGTTTTTTAATGTCGTTTATCATTTCAATCACATTTTTGAGAACATTTAATTCTCCCCATCCGAACTTTTCATCTTTTTACTTGAAAGCGTACAGTTCTTCATAGTTGGTTTTCTTATCTGTGGTTTCACTATTTGATCATAATGATAATTTAAACTAATAATATTTTAGCGACATACTAGTGTGTCACGACCCACCGGTTGAGAACCACGGGTCTACTATAATATATATTCCTGTTAAAATCAAAATAATAAATAATAATTATGATTTAGGTAATTATTATTTTACAGATATTCACTGACCTCACTCTTTTTCTTGCCTATGGTTGACAAAAGTTAAACGTGTCAAAATCTATATAACGAAAAACGCAATAGAAATAATAAACAAAAATATCAATAAAACACAACACAACACTAAAAAACTTAAAAGTAAAAATTTATAAATTATCATAACGCTAAACAATAAAATTTGAAATATTTAAGTATATTATAAAAACACAACGACAATATGGAAAATCAGTAACGTTTAAATTGTAATAACGGTTTAAATGGTTTAAACGATGTTTTTTTTTTTTTTTTTTGTTCGAGCCCTGGCGCTCGAAAATAATAGCAAAGTTGAGAAAACAATTTAAGACATTATAGTCAAAGACCAAAAGTGAACATTATATTAACCGAAAATAAAGTACCTAAATCAGCATTACCCGAATGAATTATTTGGGTACAAAGCATTGGGTTAAATAAGTGGAAAATATTTGTAATTTTATATCAATTTTATAATTGGATATTTGTAGCGAATTAGTACCTATTTTTTCGCTCGTCAGTAAATTAAAATATTAAAATATTCAAAATGTATAATGATAAAATAATCAAAGGCCAAAAATAATTAATCCTGTAGATCCATTGTTGTGAATATCCTGCAAAACGTGTCCGACTGTCATAAAAAGTAAAAATTTATAATTTAAATTAATTTTCCGATGTGATTTACATTTAGAGGTAGGTAATCTATGTCGTGTCCTTGAACCAGCTCATTACCTATTATAATATATAGCTATACATTCACCTATAAATTCGCAATTTATATATACAGATGCATATATGAATATACATTAACAAGATTATGTATTGAAAATCGAAATTAGAAATAAAAAACCAAAGGCCGAATTTCGTTGGTCGACTTACATAGGTACTGCACGTATAATGTAATACGTTATCAATTTATCGTCATCGGATGTCCAAGTAGATAAGTACGTCATATTAACACTGAACCACAGAATAGATTAAATCAGAATGGACACTAAATGTAAACAAAAAAAAAGGCAGCCATCTTCCCATTTAGCAATTGTTATCAGCTACGTAATACGTTATGATAACATGGTCTGATTTTCAAAACAGTTTTTCGTTCGAC
>JAIPRL010009235.1:0-18150 GCA_025469235.1 Pemphigus obesinymphae | reverse complement strand
TTGTATGGGATTTGGGTAGTGCACATATACACGAGTCGCCACTGTCTAAACTACTATATTATAGTCTACCTACTATATTAAATAATTAAAATAACCTACACAGTACATAATATATTATATTGGGTAATTTATTTTCAAATTTTTCTTTCTAGGGGCTCATGGTTCCTACTTTAAACCCCTCTCATAGGAAATTTATACCTACGCCCTTGATTATATGGAATTTTTCTGATGATATAATGCATAATAGATATAATGATTCCATGACGTTTTATCATGGATTAGTTCATCGTGCAATGAATCATCGCTGATATTTCATCGTATATCACTAGTATCGAGTGGCATTTTATCGCAGCCACTTTATCGAAGTCAAATGACATCGTACAAAATTCAACCGCAAGATATTTTCATTGCTTACGTATATTCTGCAAAAAAATCTTGAAATATTATTCTGGTATATAATGCTAAAATATGACATCAAAATTAAGGATAGAGTATAAAATTATATTATATGCATATTTAAAATTATGTATTTTTTTTAAATTAATCTCTTTCCCTTAATTTATTAAATAGAGCTATCAACTAAGTGACAATCACTTTGAACCTACCGTATTCTATAATAATATGATAAAATGTCATACATTTTACGCCTAGTAAAAGTTATGAGTTCAAGTATCAAGTATCAAGTTACGCCTACGTTATTGATTATGTATCTTATATAATGATTTTAATGTGCACGCATTGATTTTAAATTACACGTATAACTTGATAAGATAAGTGATAAGTAAATAATATGAATGTGTATTAATATAATATTAATTGTATAATAGTTTTAATAAAATAAAAATCACTAATTCAAAATGTTTTATAAATAACGATGTTTGGTACATAACCGATTGTAGAATATAATGATTAATCCCATTGTTATTTTTGATAATAAGGTCATAATTCATAAAGTTGTTTAAAATTATCGTTAATCGTATATCAATGTCATCTTTAGAAATGTTATAAATGGCTTTGAATAAAATAATAATAAATTATAATAAATGTTTAATGGTTATTATTGTTTAATATTTATATTTTGATATTTTATTATTATTTATTTAACTGTTTGCTCTAGTAGGCTCGGGACCCGGCTCGTTCACAGTCGTTGCGGCGTATTTCAAGTACTTAATAGGAGTGTCTACCAACCTGGGTTTCTGGATGATATATTAGATATTGTCGTAGCCTGATGTTGGCGGGCACCAGGGACGGCGATAAGAAATATTTATGAAAGGGGGGGGGTGTATAAAAAAAAAAGGGTCATCGACTTTTTTCTAATTTTACCGACTCAACAATAATTTCATAATTTATCAACTGTTTTTGCCGACTAAACTTAATTTCACCGACTGCTTTCCAGAGGTTTGGAAATGCGATACCTCCCCCCCCCCCACACACACACACATACATAATACCCTAAATCCTGACCTAGCGGGCACGGACGTAAATGCGAAGTTTGATTGAGGTACAACGGGGAGAATAGTAGAGATGGAAAGCTCATTAGTGATCTTTTAATGGAGAAACATACGGTGTCTTAACCACATTGCGAAATACCAGACTTTTGAGACGGCTAATGATAAATCGATCGTAAACGCCACCTTCGCAACCTTAGGTCTTCCCAAGAGGAACAGTTACTGGTCAGTGTGGGTGGAAGAATTGTCCAGCAATCGCCATGTGATTACATTGAGTAGGGATCCTTAATCCAAACTGAGGTTTAACACCAAAATAATATAATAAGAGTCCTTAAAAACGGACCTATGCTCAGATATCAGGGGAAGTAGAGGATTTATTGCTATCAGTTCACAGTTGATAATAATTGATAATAATAAATGTTGAAATCATTTATGAAAAAATCGATTAATGTCGACTAGTTAGATTTTTTTATGGTACTTTAAATAAAAAAAAATAAATAAATTCATTATTTTTGTTTGAAACAATGTTTTAAAATTTAAAATTAATAAACTAATAAATCTTAATTTATTAGAGAAATAATCTAATCCGTATATATATATAAAATAATCCGTAAAGTTCACAAAAATGTTTATTCCTGGTATCATTATTTACATTGCTTATGTTAATATAAACATTATTACTCGTATTTACATTATAAAAATTAATTAGGTATACATAGTAATTCTCATTAGCTATACCTTCAAAATGAAGTAAACGTTCAACATAATCTTTACTAGTAACTAAAACATGATAAACAATAATATTAAAAAATTAAATATATAAAATTAAACGTTGTTCAAATTGAATTTTAGACACACCTTGTATTTTTTTAAAACAAATTATTTAATAAAAAGTTAGGAAAGCCCACGCCACGAAATAGTTACAAGTTCATTGTTATGATCATTTATTTAGTTACAAGGGAAATAGTATTATTAGTTTTATTGAGATAATATTTCCGTATATTAAAACATTTTAAAATTTCCAATCTATTCTAAACAAATAAAGATATTTTATTTATTTTATCATAAGTATGTTAATTAATGGAATTATGGTGTACCTATTATTTAAAATACATTTTGAAATCGGAAATTTAGCACGCTTGTAGAGTGGGCTTACCAAAATTGTTGTACAACTGTACTATCTAAATACGATTTAGAAATACAGTTGATTAAAATAATATTAAATAATATAGATTGTAATACTTACGATTATACTTATAGTTAACTAAAGATAAGTAAAAAACAATATTATTAATATTGAGTATACATTTACAAATAAATCTATATTTGAAAATATTTTACAATATTCAAGTTATTTAATATAATAAATATTATTTGGGTTTAATAAGTTGTATCTTATTCTTAATCTGTTAATCTTAATAACGATTATTACAAAAAACAAAAGGTAAGAAAACCCATTATGCAAGTTTCTTAAATGTTCGAGCCGAAATGTGTTTTAAACAATTATCCAAAAACATTACAAAAAATATTACCAAATAAAACTAAACGAATAATATCTATCTCTCTAGTAACCAGATCAACAATGTTCCTTGTAACTATGTACCACTAACTACAGACAGACGGACGGACACAACGGAGATACAAGGTGTCTAAACTTGCGTTTAGAAATCTAAAACAATACAAATTTAAATAGTTATAAATATAATAAAATATAAATAAGTTAATTAATAAGTAACAATTACCATATAAATAAAAAAAACACGAAACACATTATAATCAAAAACGAAACGACGTGTTTAACGGTAAAGTATATTTACGGCTTTATTAATATTATACTTTTGTAAATCATCGAGAATAAAAGTTCTCAATAATCGTTATTCTGTTTACTATTAATTGAAAAAATGTCTAACCTAATTAATATAAAATTGATTTTTAAAGCACAACAATTCTTAATACAAGTATTTCGTCTACTACTATATCTGCGAGAACTTGTAAAATAAGTAGGTACTTTGTCATTTTAGTTGCGATTTATCAGCAATTGCGGACGGCCTTAGTCTTTCGTTTTTCGCGGTCAGTCTCTTATCTTTCGTTACATTTTTGTATATTATATTTTTTTATTTTTTATTAATTTATTCGAATATAACTTACGTTATCATGCACGCTTCACGTTTCTGGATGTTATTGTACATCGGTATACACCTGTTATCGATCGATCTGTTTCTACCTACCCACCATCACTAAACCGGATGGATAGCAATTATTTGGACGTTGTCAAAGAAAACCAAATTTAGTTAATCACCTTCCACTTCTGACGTGAATCTCTTTCTAAATTCCGGCAGCATGGATGGTATTTAAGGGGATACAAATAGTCATTCCAATGTCCAGATTGTCTTTAATGCCTCTATGGTTGGTTCCACGTCATTTGGTCCGGTAAATATGATCCGGCGACAATTGGTCCGGACCAATTATATTCGACGACAATGGTCCGATACCAATTAAATCCGGTGACAATTGATCCGGTAAAAATAAATTTTAAAAATAAGTATATTTATATTAGGTGATGAATAAAATAAATTACTATTTGTAAATAAAACAAATATTTTATTAGTCTTATGTTTAGATAAGTACGTATATAATATAGTAAAAATTTTAAATCACAATATATTTTTTGTTTTGTCATCTTATTACATGGACTAATTACAAATTACAAATTTAAATTATGAGTTTTAAAAAATCATCAATATTTGAATAACTATAATTTGTAACAATATTTTTGACACGTTGATCTAAGTCTTTATATATTTTTTTTTGGAAATATTATTTTCACCTAAATTAAACTTTTCTATTTTGCCTTCTTGAAGTCCTTGTTTTTTCTTCAGAAAATTGATGAATTTCTATATTGAAACGTGATGGGATTCGAATGATTTATTAAAAGCATGATGCCAACCTTCCACAGAATTATTGGTACGAGGGTTGTCCATTATTACATCATTGTAGCAATTCCACATTTGTAATGAAAACAATGGATTTCTCCTTCTATTCCTCACTGTACAACCTATCCAAGTATACTCAAAGTAGTCTACTAAAGACTGAAGAATATCTTCATTGTCTATAAAATATTGGGACTCCAATATTTTATGAATTACATTCACAACATCTTGAACTGATACAAATTCTAAAGCATAAATAACTGTTTAACATGAAAGGCGAATGTGGAATCTTCTCCGTAAACTGTTTGTAGTCCAACATATTGTATTTTCCGCCATACACATTGACGAAAATGGAAGAAACATCTATTTATGTGAGTATTAGGGAAAATTTCTTTGAACGCTAATGTTGGCTCCGAATTTAGATATTGCTATCGCATAATTACTCGACCATGGATAACGCGATTAGCCATACACACACAGACACACTTTTATATTATAATTATTATCTGTTGTTGTGAATTATAATATTGTAAAAATAGTTAGTCCTGTCAAGATCTCATGCAGTAATGGTACAAAAATTGTTTACTTAACCAAAATCAAAAATCATAATGAACATAATATATTAATGAATATTATATTCAAATATTCATTTTTATTATTTTATAATAAAAAATTCAACATATACCTATATATTATATATCTATAATATAGAGAGACCTTTTTATTATTTATATTTTATTTATTTTTTTACATAAAAAATCGAATCGCTTTCGCTACCTACGGTTTTTAAATGAAAAAAAAAATGTATTTATTGCTCAATAATGCGATTTATTTCCCGGTGTATGTATGTATTATAATGAAATATAACCTGATTCATCTTTCGTGGTGAACAACGCCAGACTACTTTATTACTATATTCTTGATGCATAATGTAAACGAAATCATTATGCATCAACATATTGTTGCCTCTTTGGATTTCGATAAATGTAAGTGGCATATTAATTATATAAATTAAAAATATGGCATTTTTCAATATACCTATTCGGTCCACAGATATATCGCGTATTGACCAAGTTTAAATATGTTATATTGTAATCGGTGGCCGTTATCCATAATCTAAATTATTGTCACCTATATAATATACTATATGATTTTATTACGATAGTTCTACACCGTCAAAAATAGTACTTTCATATGGAATTTACGTATCATATACGTATTTGTATAGAAATGTCTTATAAATTATACGTTTTATGTAGATAATAAATTGTAAATAATAAAATGTAATAATTAATTTTATTCATCGCTTAATATAAATATACTAATTATTATTCTTATTTTTTAAATTTATTTTTTACCGAAACAAATGACGGGACACGTCTATGGGTTTAGACGGGCAACTTAATATATCTGAATGCTTTAAAGTTGACTACACTGGGTCTTTTGACATTCTTATTGCTTCCGCTGACGGAAGTATGAACGTGGGTAATCTTCATCTGATCAAGATTTACAAACTGTTTACTAAACACTTCAAAGGTGTCATATGAGTATCCATTTGATCAGTTCACGCAGAGCCAAAGTTTCTTTTGACTCCTTAATAATTAACGACAATGCTTGTCTTGCCTTTTCGCGGTTACAAAAAAACTACTATATTACTATTACCCCAAGTTCTCATATATATAGCCTCGGAGTTATTAACTACTGTAATATTCTTAATCATTAATTAAAATATACAATTGTAACAATGAGATATTTATTGATATCATATATTGATAATCAATACATTTTTTAAATGTCCACGAACTTTCGGATAACAATCATTTCTTGATACTATTATCACGAATACCCCATATTACTTGTTCTCTTAGAGCATCGTCCAATACTGCACCAAATTCACAATGTTCCGATAGTTTCTTCAGTTCTGTAACAAATTGTATGATTGTTTCATTTGTAGCTTGTCTGCGTTCTCTAAACTTATATCGTTCCGTAATTAAATTCGGCTTCGGATTTATGTAATTAGATAGCAACGCCTTTAAATTTTTGTATTTCTTTTCACTTGGTTTGCTGGGTGTACACAAATCTCTCATTAAAGCGTAACCGTCATTACCTAACAGCGTTAAGAACAATAACTGTTTTTTATACACGTTGATTTCATTTAAAGACACGTATAATTCAAATCTCTCTATCCATGCATTAAAATTGTCCCCTTTAAGGTTGGATTCGATCAATTGACACATTTGCCCTATGCAAACACGTGCACCCGTTATACTTTGATTGACCTTACCTGCATCCGTCATGGTACAGTACAATTTTAAAAGAAAATCCGAAAGAACCACACTCCTTACACCGGATTATCTTCGTCGCCAATTGTAATGTTCTTGATCATTAATTAAAATATACAATTGTAACAATGAGATATTTATTAATTTATTACATAATTAAATGAGTTACAAAAATTCATAAAGTACAAAAGGTATACGAGCACATGCATTACATTTTTTGTACCGTGCTCACTCACACACACACACACACACACATCATTTTGTGTAAATCTTACTTAACCTATATTTTATAATCCAAAGACATTACAACTACGATACTTCTATTTTAGAGGAATACTTGAGGGATGGTCTAGACTCTAGAATATCCATGAAAAGTCGTTGCATTTCATCGCATTAGTCCAAAACGGAACAATGTGGTATTTTCCACAAAATAATTCGAAACCAAATCTCTATCTCTATAATTACCATAATAAAAACATGATCAAATGCTCCGGTCTCGCTAACAAAGGCCACATTTACTCAGATGTTTTTAATTTTAATAATAATTCTAATAACTTTCCCTCTATACAGGCGACTAGTATTTCTTCTCTTTCCCTCCCCTTTCCCAACCTAATTTCAATTTAAAGAAAATAAAAAAATATAAGAGTTCAGATAATATATATATTCCCCTTTTTATTAAGTCTAAGAAAACTTCTTGGCACAAATTTTGCTCTTCTCTCCACCCTTTTTTTTTTTTTTACTATGATCTATTATTAGACAACCGCAAAAAAATGTATAAATTGCGTTTGTTGTATCATGCCTTCTTTCAATACAAGTTGGTTTCCGGCAATTCGTGATAACGTTTCACTTCCTTAATATGTTCCCTCTTAACAAAAGTTTCATCCCATTCCTCTCTTCCATACTCCTAATTTTGACTCTCATTCACATGCTCTCATTGTTCCATTCAATCTCAAGGAGCTTTTCATAGCTATTTCTTCTAGTATATCTCCTGTCATGGGTATTGATAGAGTTTCAATAGTTAATCAGTACTACTCAAAAAAATATTTCTAAACAGGCTCTGTTCTACTATTAATTTTCAATTCCCTCTTGCCGCTCATTTTACATTGCTTCCTAATATTTTCATCTTCTTCGGGTTCTAGAACAGATAGGTTATCGTACAGTCCTCTCCCTCAGCGTATACACAACTCTTATTTGTAATTCTCTAACCTCTTTTTTTCCCCCTTTTTTTTATGCTGATGATATATTACTTTTTTCTACCCATATACATTTTGATGTTTCTATCGCTATTCTTAACCAAACTTTCAGTTGCTTTTCCAATTATTTTTCGTCTTATTTTGTTCTACCTTTTTTACTTTAAATTGGCTTCCAAGTACTTCGTTACGAAGATAGGTGGGCATGTCGGAAAGGGGTCTGAGATCTATAGTTTGAACCACCTCTTTGTGGTCAAGTGTCGCCTCGTCGCGGTGCCAGTGTGATTGTCTTACGTACGGAGCCCAGGCAGCACCGACGTATGTAAGAACGGGCGTTACGTACATCGCAAGGAGTCTCAGCCGGGCTCACAGTGGCAGCGGGCAACGCCTGTTTAGGACCGGGTATAGCATACCTCGTACTTGAGTAGTCTTTTTAACTACGTCTTGTACGTGTGAACCGAAGTCGAGATTTCGGCCAATGGTGATACCAAGATACTTGATCTGATGTGACCACATAATCGGGGTGTTACGGACTGTGATTGGTTGGAGTCTTTTGGAGTGTGTGCGACCGAAGAGCACTGCTACAGTGTTGGCCGGATTTACTTTAAGTCGCCAGGTATAAAACCAGCTGGTGGCTAGATTGAGTTGCCGTTGAAGTTGAGTTCTAGCTCTTTTAGCGTTTTTGTTTGATGAGAAATACATAGTGTTATCTGCGAACAGAGACATTTCTGCATTGGGTGTTAATGGAATGTCATTGGTGTATGCGATAAAAAGTGTCGGTGAAAGGCATAGACCTTGCGGGACACCTGTTACTGCCGGGCGTCGTGTTGATAATTTATTCTCTAATTGGACGACGAATTTCCTGTTGACTAAGAAAGATTCGATTATCTTTACTAGCTCTATGGGAATTTCTAGTTTGAGGAGTTTGTACAGGAGAACGTCGTGCCATACCGAGTCGAATGCTTCTTCTATGTCTAAAAAAACCGCCGTTGTTTATTCCTGATTATTAAAATTTTGACTTATCCTGTCTATTAGATTGAAAAGTTGTAGTGTTGTCGAGTGACTCGTCCAGAAGGTGAACTGTTCTTTTCTGAGATTTGGGCCGATGTTGGTTTATAGTTTTTCTAAGATAATTCGTTCAAAAATCTTAGAGAGTGATGGTAAGAGGGCAATGGGTCTGAAGTTTACTGGTAGACGGGGGTTTTTCCCCGGTTTTTGTATCGATATAATAGATGCAGTTTTCCATGCTGTCGGAAAGTAGCAGTTTTTTAAGCAGCCATTGTATAATTTTGTTAAGGACATGATATGGTTTTTGGGGAGTAGTTTAATTGCTGTGTTCGAGATCTGGTCAAGTCCCGGGGCTTTCTTTTTAACGAGTTTTGAAATTATTTTTAGTACCGTACCTGGGGTTTGTGAAGATTTTAGAAGTTGTGATTTTCGTGTTTTTTAAAGCGCGAATTTGAGTGTCTACTTCTGGAAGTTCAGGGCCTGTGGGTTGAGAGAATTGTTTTTTAAGGAATCGGCGAAGATTTCTACCTTTCCTTCTGCTGAATATGGGTGGGTGGCCGGGCGCTTGTTTAGGAGGGTTTTATTAAATTTGTATATCTGGTTGCCTTGAGTTTCCATCGTGTCTAGAAATTGATCCCAACTGTATTGTCTGTGGGTTTTTAGGATTAGTCGAATGAATTCTATTTTTGTATTTAAACGTTTCTTTGTTTTCGGGTCGCGGGTCCGTTGCCATTCTCGACGGATACGGTTTTTCTCCTGAATTTCGCTCAATATTTCGGACGGTAGAGTATTTCTATTTGGGTTTTTGTTGATGGGAGTGTAGACTTTTTTCCAATGATTTGTGAACATTTTCAGTGAATACTTTGATTGCTTGGTCTATTTCCGGGATCATGTCGGTGTTTGGGTCGATGTTAATATTTATGGACGATAGAATGCGAGTGTATTTTTTCCAGTTTATGAACCGATTTGTATTAGAGGGTGATACTGATACGGGAGAGCTGGATATTTCTAACAGAATCGGGTTGTGGTCCGAGGAGAGTTCATTTAGGTTCGTGATTTTAGTGTGAAGGGGGATTCTAATCAAGCCAATATCGAGAATGTCAGGTCTGTGTTTGGTAGACGTTGGGAATGTCATTTACATACCTATTCATATGATAAAATGTAATGGTATTGTTTTTTAATTCCTATTTGGGGTTGGCCACATCCACAGTCCTGCACTTCCACTTAAAAACGAACTAAAATTATAAGTTCGTTCACTTCATACATAATATTGAATAATATTAATACTCAATAATAATATATAATAATAATAATAATAGAGTATATATTATATCAACACGACACAGGGTTTTAAAATTATTACAATATCCACGTTGTCAGATAATAAAAATTAAAAACAATAATATTAGATTAATTATTGTATAATCCACTGTGAGCGCTCTAAAATCGTAGGTTTTTGGTAAAAGAACATTAGGGCATCGATCATGATGTTTCGTTACGCAACCATTCTATCTACAACCGTGGTATTGATCAAATGCGACGTTAACATTTCATTTTTTTCAGGTTATAAAATTCAAATCCTTGTTTTGATCGTTTAATTTCGTTCATGGAGTAAAAAAATTATTCCATGAGATAGAACACTAGCGAAGCGACTGGTTTATTTCGCTACTAATATCAGCGTCATCGAATTTAAAGGTATAAGTTAACATGGTCTGGTCATCACTGCGCGATATTTCGTGCGGCCTAGTTTCATTTCACAGATGGCGTTGTGTGTTTCGTTGAAAAGTAGTAAAAACGGAACACAGCGGTTTGTGTTCTCTGGTTATAGTGTTATTTGTTCTGGGTTTGCGCGTGAAAACCACTAATAATCTATTGTATGCCTATAGGTACGTACTGTTTGTTAGTACCTACCTTTCCGGGCTGTTACAACATATTTTGGGAAGGTTTTTTACTTACAAAAGTTTCAATGGTTTAATAGGCAATATGCATATATGTTGAAAATATATGTTATTATAATTTATAATATTTTATATATTATTATTAATTATTAATACACTAATATTGTATTTATTCTATTATTATGAATATAGGTACATTTTAATTTATTGTATCCAATATTTTTGGTCATTAATTATTTCTTTACCTCTTATGCATATACATAATATAATAATATACATTAATAATAAAATATAATATAGGTACATTAGGTACAATAATAATACCAATAAGTAATATAACTTACATATGTTATAAATACATAATAAAACTTATTTTTAATATGAATAATTGCAAATGCATATCCGACCGGCGATCATCGAAAAAGTATATTGTACATAGGCTTACTAAAAGTATATAGGTAGTGGGTACAGTCCATTGAACTCTATATGATAACTGGAATGCTTACCCGCCATAAGACCAATGTAAACATAACCGAGATAGGATATTAGAAAAAGAGAGCATATAAGAATGGTGTTGCTATCTATTTTTATCACACATAATACATATTATTTACAAATTAATATTGTTAGTTTAACATTTTGTTCAACGTTTTTAAACTTATTAATATATATGAGTACTTGTGACTATCTATAATTATTATATTATATACCCAAAGTCACAATATTATACACTTTATTTTGCGTATACGTATCTTCAGCGCGTACCAACAACAAACCGTCGTACGCGTTGAAGATGACAACTTGGTTGTTGAAATACGTATACGCAAAACAAAGTGTATAATATTGTGACTTTGGGTACCTATATAGTATAATAAGTAGTTTTTAAACTTGACTTTTACAAAATTAGAGTAGTAGTTAAAATAGTGAATTTTTGTAGTGCTTTTAATTGTATAATTTTATTTATTTTATATTATAATATGTTTTCAGTAATCTTGCTATTGAATATTTTGCATGTTAAATACTTTTACATTTAATTGAGCATGATTTATTTTATAATTAATAATAATTATTCTTCATTGTATATTTGTATTTTATACTCTTTAATGTATACTACTTATTTATGCTATAAAGTTTTAAAAAAAACTTATTTATCATAATATATAACAATTTGTGTTGTACGTTTTTCAGTATTAATTATAATCTAACAGTATAAATTTAAGTTAAGAAAGTATTAGGTACAGCCAGGGCCATCCAGATGTCTCACCTCCTTCCCAACTACGGAAAGCAGTCGGAAAATAGTAGAAAAAGTCGATGGCCTTTTTTTCTCTGGTTATTCGCGTTTTGAATGAAGTATCTTGTAATTTTGTCAGGAAATTATGCAGCAATGAAGTAGTATTTTTTGGAATTAGGATTTTAGTTGGTAAAATGGGGAAAAAATTAATTACCTTTTTTTTTTGCTTATTTTATGTCTCGAAGAGAAATATTCACATTTCACTCCTCTCTCCTCTCTCCTCAAAAAAAAAAATAAAAGTTTTTTCGGGACGGCCCTGAGTACAGCTTTGGGTAAGTAATAAGTACAGCTTTGGGTAAGTAATAAGTACAGCTTTAGGTAAATTGCATCAATTCCAGTCAATAGATTTCAATTAGTGTAGTGTATGAATTTTAAAAACCATAAAAACCATAAAAACCATTTAGGTATATGGAATGTAAAAGCATGTTTCAATACTTGTAAATTGTAATATAATTATCCACTAAAATAAACTATTTATTTATCATTAAATTATGTGTGTAATGATTATTTATTAATTCTATTAAAGAATCAAAAATATTTTGTGAAAGTTAAAAATAATAATAAATCAAATTTTAAGAACCAAACTAAAATAGTATCGCTCTAAATGAATATAAGATATTAGCTTCATGTGTAAGACAGAGATAGTAACACCATTAGTATGTGCCATCTCTTTCTAACATTCTCTTTCGGAAACACTGCTTGGTTAGCACTCCAGTTATCATATAATTCAATGGTACAATCACGCTCGGTACAGTGGGAAAACCGTTTATAACAACGCTCTGGTGATAATTTGTTTTTCCCGTATAGTTGATCGTAAATATCCCGAAAACCAATGAAATATTGTGATAACTGAATGTAGTAAAATATAGTGAAATAAGTGTAGGTACTAACTCTTGTTCTATACTTATAATATAGTGTGAAGACAACAATATCCCACATCAAGTTAAAACAAAAATCGTTTATGCAGTATTTAAATAATAAATAAAAAAATTAATCAAAGACAAGTATATTACTAGAACAGTAGAATGAATAAAACGGTTTACAAACAGTACTAAAATATTATGATAGAACGTTTTGTGATAACAAAATATAACACATGTTTACGTTTGTCGTATACGGGTAGCAGAAACTATATTTTGGTGTTTTGGTTCTCATATACGAGAATCAGTGTACGACGAGTTTCTCGTTCTTGTTCTCGTAACGTTTTACGGGTAGCAGAAACTCTCTATCATATACGCGTATTCGGAACGAACGTCCCGGTCTATCGGGGACGAACGGTAGACAAAGAAAGGTTCAGTCGGGAGTTAAAACGTCCGGGAAACGCGAATCCGAAGTCCGCGGAATCAAAAAAGGCCTACAAAAGTGGCTAAAGCCGATTTCGGAAGTTCGGGGGGATGACACGACCATGCAGGAGAACGTCGGGTGATAATGGAAATCAGCGAGTTGGGAATCGCATTTTTTCTTCCCAGCGTCGAAAGCTCAGAGAAAAGGTGAAAACGCAGAGGAACGAAAGGTATACAAATTTTAAAACGACCGGAAAAGAGTTTGAAAACGGTAACGGTACAGGAACACTCGTCGAACGGCGGCGAAAACGGCCTAGGAATTAAATTTCTATAAGAGGTTTTTCTCATGGAAAAAAAGTGTAAAAAAAGTTTGCATTTTATATATAAGATTTTAAACGATCTGTTAATTTCTTGCCAAATTATTTATGTAAGACTCGGGTAAATTTTGGCCTCAATGAATAGGTAACATTCAAAATGCCGGTTGTTCAGTATAACGAGATATACATACCAAAATACAAAGTTATCTAAAATAGATTTCTTTCCTTATAATGAAAACAATGAATAATATGAAAATTATATGAAATAATATTTTCAAAATAATTTCAAGAAATAACATTAAAATTACAAATAATTTATTTTTAATTTATGTTATTATATTTTTATAAGATATTGAGAGAACATTTTTATAAAAAATTATTGCATTCAATAAAACAATTCTGATCGAAGATTCGGTGTAATTTAAATACTTTTTTTTAATTAAAAATAAAATAGGTAAGCATGACAGTTTTATTTGTTATTTTCTCGCATTAATAAAACGTGGTTTTATGTTTATAAACATACATATTTTATTATAATCCCTTTATGTCAATTTGTCAAATTGTTGATTTGGTGACTATATAGAAAGATATTAGTAGTTTTGTTTATAATATTGTCATTACATTTTTACCCGGGAGGCCGAGTTCAGGGGTATTTTTGAATTGACAATCCATTGTTATTACATATTTTATTATTCAAAGTTACTAGGGATATAGGAAAGTTGTTTATAGAATTATAATTTATTGTTTAAAATATGTTTAGTAATCGAAAATTGAGCAAATTTGCACAGTGAGCTCTCCGAACATATTTCTTTACACTTAAAAAAATTATTGGAAAAAATAGAATATGTTGTTGAGAGTAAAACTAAAAAAAATATAAAGAAGCTCTTTACTCCAAAACTCGTACTCAATTCCTTCAGGTTGAAAAGTTACTCCGTCGTTTCTCCGATTTTGATATTAACTGTACCGAATGAGTTTCTTTACATGTCTATCAATAATTTCAATGATTTACTGATACTTAAATCTCCTCCTATTGATAACTATTATCTATTTTAAAATATTTTTATAGTAAATCTCTCACTACTACCCAAAGACTCAAATCAAAAAAACTTCTCTGAATATCAACAACCAAGTTAAATACATCCAAACAGTGGCGTAATTGAGGAAAAAATCAGGGGGGGCAAAAAAAAATGTTAATTACCCCCTCCCCCTCTATAAAGTAAAGTTCCATAGTTGTGCATACACTATTGCAGAACACCAATGAGTACCAGTATAATTGTATAAAATAAACACGTATATTTTTAAATTAAATATTTATTTTGAATATAAAATATGTAATATATATTTTATTATTATTTATTGACAAAAAAAAACAATTTGCCAAATCGTTGTCTTTAAAAATTTTAAAAAATAAACATAAAATTAATAGGTACATTTTAGGACTTTAAGTATAGTAATGTACAAATAAAAATATTGTTTATGAACACACTACAAATAAATAAATAAATTCATATATTATATAATGTACTAACCAACTAAGAATTCTTCATTTTGTATATCACTTTGAGAATTGACAATAATTTCAACTTTATTATTTACATTTATATTGATCAACTTGAGAATATTGTTTAAAGATGAAATAAAAAATAAATTATAAAGAATAAAATTATCGGCATAAATTAAGTTTAACTCCCAAGCGATATTTTAAAATTTTTTTTCATCAAATTTTGTGTTTTTAGTTCTGAATCTTAAAGTATTAAAAAAAAATGACTTAGTTTTGAAATTATGGCAATTTAATGTTATTTTTTACCATCAAATACTATACATTTCCCTATCAAATGTGTGGTTTTCAAAAAGACATATAATATACCTATTTTTTATTACGCAATTTATTACGTGAGACCAAAAAAATAAAATTACACCGAAAAAAAGTAAATTTTAAAACTTAATTAAATATTATGTTATTTATTCACCATACTCTTCGTTGCATTCGTTCCAAATTATCTAGCGAATGATGGAGCCGATTTTTGATATATGCATTTTTAAACGTTTTATAAGCTGTCAAAAAAAATAAAAAATCTATATTTTAACAGCTCATAAAGTCATAAAACGTGTAAAAATGCATATAAAAAATCGGCTCCATCAGTCGCTAGATAATGTTATTAGCTATAATTTGTTTCTTGTTTCGTGTTTCTAACATGTTTGTAAGTTAATAAAAGTGAAAAATGCAAGTTTTTCATTGAAAAAGTGTCGGTGTGGCGTCCTCTTAATAGGTAGGTAGGTACTTACCATTTTCACACTTTTTAGATTTTGAAGAATTAATAAAATCAAATAAACTCATTTGACGTTTGAGTTTACCAGAATAATTAAACATTATTATTATTATTATAATTTATATAAATAAAATAAACTAGGTAAAATGATCACACGTTACAAAATAGACAAAATATTTCAGTTCACTGAGTAGGTACAAAAATAATGCTGGTGACCAAAGTATGTCTCACGTGGAAATTTCTCGATACATTAAAACTCGAAATAAGAACATTCTTTATCGCACCGCTGCAACTCCGCAACCTTACCATAATGATATTGAACACCGTCTATATACATATTTATTAACTATTGTCATATACATCGCGTGTATTATTACGAGCATTTATTTTTATGCCGGTAGGTGCGGTCTTATCCGCGTCTAATAAATAATATTAAAATATAAAATATACTAGTGTAATATTATATTATCTTTTTTAGAATACGTAAATGTTAATAATTTTTGTATGTAAAAATGAAATGAATTAAAGTAAATTCTTTAAAATATTTATATATTTTTTTAAATTTGCTACTTAGAGTTTGTACTATTAAAATAATTGGGGGGGGGGGCAAAATGATAATTTTGCTCCCTCTAAAAATTGTAGGGGGGCAAATGCCACCCTTTGCCCCCCCCGCAATTACGTCACTAATAAGTAGGGTTCGGATTTTGAGGCAAATACCTTTTTCTTTTGTGAAGTGATAAAGATATAATTCTTATATAAATGAAAATAAAATTATACTATTAGAGTATATTATAATTGGCTCATAAATATAAACCTAACCAATTACCCATGTAGTACCTATGTATATTGTATAACTGTGTTTTGTATTTGTATTCGAATTATTTTTAAATATATTTTATATTTAAGAGACCGCAACACCTGCGATTTTCAAAGGGTCTGTATGGGAAATTTTTAAGAAAAATTATGAAAAATAAAAATCTAACAATTTCGAAATATTTATGTAAATTTTAAAATTAATCTAAAAATAGCCCCGTACTCGTATCACTTTATATATTAATATATTAAGATTATATATTATATAATATATATAGAATATATTATAGATTAATGGTCGTGTAATCACGAAATTTCCACCTAAAAGACCGATACGCGTGACAAAATTGTGAAACTATGGAAAGTCGGATTTACAATCTGTAAAAAGATTTGAATGTGTCGATCTATCTTCTAGGGATCGATCGAGACATTTTTCTGTATTATTACAGATTAAAATATAATCAATGTTTAAAAATTTTGATTTTTAATGATAAATAACACGACTAAAAAATAAAATAAAAATAAACGCCTCGATCAATCCCTAGAAGACAAACTGATGAATTCAAAACAGTTTTCAGAATTGAAATCTGACTTTTTAAAGTCCCACAGTTTTGTCACGCTTTTAGGTCGATTTTTCGTTGGTGTTGCGGCCTATTAACGTTTTTTTTTCATTCAATAGTACTTTTTTATGTTAACTTTGATTATAATATGTAATTTTTAAATTAAATAGCCACAAATAAAACTACTAGTCATTATTATAAAATATCACAAGTAGGTAACTGATGTATCACGTGTAATATGTAATATCATTGATTATAATATAATATATTATAATATTATATATAACTAGCTTAAGTGCAACACCTGTCGGGTGCAACTCCTTGCAAGTGCAACTCCTTTTATATGAGACTATTTTATTTGTAAGTGTAACACCTTTTGAGTGCGGAATCTTAAGTTTGAAACTCCGATTGAGGGTGATACCTTGTAAGTTTAACTTTTATTGAGTACAACACTTCATTAAAAAAATTACTTTTGCAAATCGTATACATCGGTTTATGTATTTTATCCGAAATAATATTGTTAATTAATTAATTTTAAAAATATTCGGCCTACGGCGGACACTCGCGTTCGCTTCCTAGAAGATAGTCGGTCCACTCCTAAAGTGTAAACTGTTGACAAAATAAGTAATCCGAAAATTGATTGAACTTACTATTCTCGGATTTTTATAAGAACTCGAATAACTCGCTACGCTTGGTTCTCGTCCGAGTGTAACAGGTTTTACTCAATCTCAAAATAAATTTGATCAAAATTTTAAGAAATATTTACCGTTAAATATAATATTGGTATAAAATAAAATAAAAAAGTATAATATAATATAGTAGGTATACCTACTTCGCATATATAAGAAGTCGCTCGGACT